>MQUG01000852.1:0-37602 GCA_007213375.1 Steinernema feltiae | reverse complement strand
CTGTCACGTCCAGCCTGAGGACGTGCCTGCAGGCAACAGTGCCTCTCGAAGGCTGATTGACGACAGTAGCTCTTTTACGGCTATATCTGGCCGTTTTGCTTAATTCTGATGGGCATTCCTGACGACCTCGAACTGGAAACTTGCAAGTCGAAGTCGACAGGGAAATCATAAATTTTCATTGATTCTCTGCCGTTCACCTACAATTTTCTTTTTGCATGGAATTCTAGGCTAATCCAGAGCAATTCGTGGTAGCGAGGAACGCTCATGCCATCAGAATGAAGCAAAACGGAATCGCCAGAAAACAGCTACCGTCACCAAACAGCATTCGAGAGGCACTGTTGACTTGAAATCGGGCCGGGTACGTTACGTTTTGGCGCAGCCATTTCGGCGCGAAGTCTTACCACTAAACCAAAACAACTGCAACCTTTTTCGGATGTTCAGAAGGCGATAAAAACTGAAATTCAAACTATTCTCTTAAGAATAGTAAAAAAACTTATGATATTTGCTTTCAGACAACGTTTGAACTAACGACAAGGCCAGAAAAGACGTCTAAACGGGTCAAGCCAAAGTCTAGGCCTCCAGTTAACACTCAGTCTACATCTTATTTACCAACAACACGACGTAATATTAACAACTGCGCTCCCAAAGTGTCCTCTGGTAACGCTTAATTGCTCAAGGCGCTCAGTCATAGAAATTAATTTTCAATTTCAACATTTTCAACACTTTTCTGTTGAGGTCAAGGTGAGTTTCCATGACCACAACGTGATAATCATGTTGCGGATCTTACAGCGAATTCCTGAATTTCCAAAATGCGCGAAAATTGAAGTTTTCACCTCCTTATCGCATCACTTCTTTCTGCATTAAAGTGGTGAAAAAACGGACGACCGGACGCACAACCACAATGAACTCTCTTCCCTTCGCGTTCTACCACGCGGTGACGCGTTCGCTCAGCTACATAGGAAGCTCGGCTTTGAACCTGAAACGCTGTATCGAGCTGTCTGGACTCATCTGTGCTGTCGCTGCCGAAACTGATCAAAAATTGGCTTATGAAAACATCACAATCGACCACAACGGGCGGTTCCTCCAAACGACTTATAACACTTGGAGTGACAAAAGCAAACTAGCATCGATTAATCCAAACTACAAGCTCTTTACTTCTTTCATCATCCGCAGATCTTGCGATGTGCCTTCATCTGACGCAATTGTGGCCTATCGAAACGTTCCTGCTATTTGTCTCTGTTTCTTCACGTCCACAATTAACAAGCAGTTTCTTGAACGCATCTATTCGTTGAGATTTGTTTCAGAAATGTATTTTGGGCCTGGCAGTGCCGACTTGATCCCTGGAATGATGCGGAACTTTGTTGCTAAAAAGACGCTGAATCATGTTATTTTTTTGCATGACTATGTCTTTGACGAACCGACTGCAACGTTGCTTCTGGATTTGCTGAAACAGGAACAGTTTTCGTGGGTCACTCTTCCGACAAAATCGAACTCGACGCTCAGGAGGATCATTGCCGATTGGAAGGAGAATCCAGAGAAATTTATCGGAAAACAAGTCATTACACAAATGAAGTCCGACAATAAACATTACGAAGCAGAAGTCCAGGCGGGCCGCATTCGTGAGTGCACTGAAGACGAGAGGCGCTCTTTCAAACTGTATTATGGGTGGACTAGATGGGAGAACCCACAAATTTCTACTAACCGGAAATGCGGAATCATCTACTGGCATTGTGACAATAATATTAATGAAATTAATCTTTTATTCGCTTAATTGTTTTTCGGTTTTGAATGTTTGAGTTAATAGAAATAAATGATGTGTGCACGATCATCGATCAAAGAAGCAAGAGCAAGATCAAAGCAAGATATCACAATTATGTGTCCGAGATCAGCTGGCGAAAATTAGGCGACTATGGCGCGCGCCTATGGCCGAGAACAATCTGAGCCCCGGACAATCTGAGCCCTGGACAATCTGGACAAGAGAAGCGTTCCTTTTTTTTAAAGTCAAGCATTGAGGATATTACAACGGTAGTTTACAGCGGTAGCTGCAAGAACACTTCAATATCCCAAAATTCGCTCATCTTGTTGATAACAAGATCCCGGCTACATGATTACGGAGGCTGTTGCAAAACTCCGCTCGTTAGTTTCTAGTCTGACCGAGGAGCTGAAAACGGAATGGAGTGGAGGAAACGCCGGCATCATTTTCGCAAAAACAGAATCGAGGACTTTGTTGGCATGTGCAGTGGTATGTGCAGTTTTTGCTTTTTGGTGATCTTCAAGTTCGATTTTGCCATGCTATCGCATTCTATCTACACACGTGATGCCACAGGCGATAGTTTCTGATTGATTTCTGAGCCCTACTGTAATCCGATTATTGCAAACGGACATCTTGCACGGGTTTAATCAGCTGATAACCATAAGCGTGAGCGCCGAATTAATCGCTAAAAAGCGAGCAGAAACGCTGATAACGCTGCCATAGCGGAGCATCATGTTGCGACGTTTCTTCCTCGTCGCCCTCCTGGGCGCGTCAACGCTCGCTGCAGTTTTGAGAGAAAAGTCGCATGAGGGAAAACTTCAGGTCTTCCGCAGGTATTTCGTGTTACTAACGCTGAGCTTTTGACCGAAATTTCAGTGAAATCGACTCTGATGTAGCTCTCCTGGCATTGGAGATGCGCGTTGGCACGGGAAAGGATCAGATTCCGGCGCTGAAAATCGATTTGACGAAAGGAGACCTCGAGTTGTCAACTTGCTCGGATACGCAGCCTGGCGCCGTCAATCGTTGCTTAATCCGAGCCTCTCGACCTCATTTGTCCAATTTCCCGATGGCATCGCTGAGGACACTTTCCAGGTAGGCGACCTAACACGATTAGGGTCTAAAATAGGCGTTGTCTAGACAGTCAACATGACAAACGGTCAGTTCACCATGAAAAACGTCACTTTTGTGGCCACAAAATCGCAACCCGGACACGATTTGCTTCCCGGAGGCGTCTCTGGCGTCATCGGCATGGGTTGGCCCTCGCTTGCCAAGCACCCCAAGACGTTCTTCCCCTACAAACTGCTCCAAAACTTTAAGAAAAACATCTTCTCTCTATCGCTCGATGCGGACGGCAAAGAAGGCGTCCATCGATGGGGCGAGGGCTGCGAGGCGGTGCAAAAGCCTTCAAGAACCGTCTACACTCCGTTGGTCTCAAAATCGTTCTGACAATTCAACGTCTACGCAATCATCTTCTACTATGACTTGGACTTCATGCTCACGCCTCTGCCAGCGATCATCACAACGACCACCGAGTACATCGGCCTCCCAAAGGCGCATCTGGCAAAGCTTTCGGAGATGTTCGAAGACAAGATCACCTATGACGGACTCTACAAGAACTACACCACCGACTGCAACATTGATGTTACCGCTGTGCCTACACTCGCTCTTCTGCTTAACACTCCGAATCCAGAGAAGCCCGGAGGCGACCTTAATATCACGGGAGATCAGTACATCGACCGGAAACATCCGCTCCCGAACGGAAAGTGCGTCGTTATGTTCGAAGACTCGAAAAGCGGCGGATTTGGCGCCGAATTCTACTTTGGACTCTCAATCTTCAAATCGCAGTGCGTCTCCTTCGACTACGACAACCAAAGAATCGGATTCACCCTTTGATTTGCCCTCGGGCAAGTAGGACGTTGAGCAAATTTATCTCTCACTTTTGCGTTCGATTGGAAATTGGGGCGAAATGCCCAAATTTTTCATGATTCGAGTGATGTTCTTGTCACTACCGCTGTAAACATCAACAAAACGGGTGAAACACATACTAAAACATTCAACTTTAAGCGATAATATACTGAATGCTTAAAAATGGTTAAAACGCATAATAACACAATTTTCAAAACATTGAGCTTGAAGCGAATATTCCCCGAATGCTTCCTCACGAAACCTGTTTTCACTGTTTCGGTCTCTCGGGATCAGCGCAGCAAACTCTTCTGCCAGATTCCCACTCGTTGGCACTATAAGCTCAGCTTCTTGTCCAGGTCGTCCTCTCTTCCACGAAGCCACAATCCGACTCAGCGTTTCGAAATCAAATTGAAATCCACAAACATGTAAAAAGATTGACTTTGGCGAACACGCAAACGCCACCAAATCATCTCGAATCTCTTCTGGACAATTCTCTTGGTCAAGGTTTACATCGGTGAGATCCAGACTTGTCAGCTGGGTCCTCAGAAATCCACCAAATCCTGGAGAGCCCAAAGCAAGCTTTTTTACGCTTAGCGGACTTTTGGCAAGCTCTCCTTCCAGGAGCCCCAGGAAGTGTGGGTCATCCCCGCTTATTTCCAAGATGTCGAGACGAAATTGAGCCATAAAGCTGATGAGTGCGGGCAGTTCCTCCACGGGTAATTCCATCAAGTTGTCAGTGCTCCATCGAGGTATCGGGAAATATAAAAACCGCGTATCCGAACAAAGCGGCGATCCATTTCGATCATCTCGTGGTAAGCGATCCTCTCTGGACGATCAGATGTAAAATGGCAGAAGAATTGCAGATTTCCGTTCGCTTTGGCGTGCAAATAAACCCAGATGATCTTTAGCTTCTTCAGATGAGTTTGAGCGGCACTGGACCAAAGAGGCGCGTCAGAGATTGCGAGGATTTTTCCCAAATTTTCCTCGACCAAACGAGTCAAAACGCTCTCGATGAAGGCGTAGGGAACATTATCCATCTAAACTGAGGGTCTTTGAATAAGCACGAGCAGATTATCGCGGAGCGAAAATGAAAGAAATGACTTCTGGTCATTGGTCAATCAGTTAGTTAGTGTCAACATCTGCCACGGGGCTATTAAACAACAAACAAACAAAATGGCTGCCAATAAGCAGAATAGAGCTAGTTTTGGACTCTCCAGGACTGGAAGAATTCCTAAAGAGCCAATTCGTCAAAACAGAAAGTAGGCAGATGATGACAGCAGACAAACACGTCTTATCACCACATGATTCACTAGCACCAAATGGCAACGACTTTAAAGGGAAACGGACATCGCACCCCAAATGGTTTTCCGATTTTTCTGAAAATTCGTCTGCCGTCCCACCAAGATGGCGCTTACAGAATTTTGTAGGACAGCTCAGTCCTGAGTTATAAAAGTTAATGAGGATTCTACATTTACTGGAAAAATCAGCGATCTCACAGCGATTGGATTTTCGGGGACTTGACCGTTTTCCGGTCCACTTTCGGCCGTTTCGCGTGATTTGGATGGCATGAGCGTTCCTCGCGACCTCGAATTGATTTAGAACGTCAAAGGAAACACAGAATTGTGGCTGAATGGCAGAGAAACGACAAAAATTCTTGATTTTCTGGTCGACTTTGACTTTGGCGTTTGGCGCGCGTTGGAAACACGCCATTTTTTTGTTTTTCTCAGTCGAACGGCTACTATTCTGCATTCCTGGGGCGTTCGAGAGTCTCGAACGCCCCAGGAATGCAGACCGTATGCAGATCATATGTGCGGCAATTCGCTTGGAGGCTCAATGGCAGTTTCCCAGAAATTTGAACTGTTCTGTCACGTCCAGCCTGAGGACGTGCCTGCAGGCAACAGTGCCTCTCGAAGGCTGATTGACGACGGTAGCTCTTTTACGGCTATATCGGGCCGTTTTGCTTAATTCTGATGGGCATTCCTGACGACCTCGAACTGGAAACTTGCAAGTCGAAGTCGACAGGGAAATCATAAATTTTCATTGATTCTCTGCCGTTCACCTACAATTTTCTTTTTGCATGGAATTCTAGGCTAATCCAGAGCAATTCGTGGTAGCGAGGAACGCTCATGCCATCAGAATGAAGCAAAACGGAATCGCCAGAAAACAGCTACCGTCACCAAACAGCATTCGAGAGGCACTGTTGACTTGAAGCCTCAAGTTTTGGACTCCATCTCCAACAAGGAGGGAGTTCTATAAGAGCCGACGAGTGGGAAAACCATCTGGCCGTCAAACACTTATGTTGAGGTCTTAAGGTGAGTTTCCATGAACACGACGTGCCAATCATGTTGCGGATCTTACAGCGAATTCCTGAATTTCCAAAATGTGCGAAAAATGAAGTTTTCACCTCGTCGCATCACTTCTTTCCGCATTAAAGTCGAGAAACCGGACGATTGAACGCACAACCAGAATGAACTCCGTTCCCTTCGCGTTCTACGACGCGATAACGCGGTCGATCAACATTAGCTTCAACAATCGTTGCATCGAGCTGTCAGGACTCATTGGTGCTGTCGCTTCCGAAAATAGTCAAAAATTGGCTTATGAATACATCACAATCGACCACAACGGGCGGTTCTTCAAAACGACGTATCTCACTTAGAGTGACAAAAGTGAACTAGCATCGATTAATCCAAACTACAGGTTCTTTTCTGCTTTTTCTATCCAAAGATCTCTCAAAGAGCGTTCAACTGACGAAATTGTGGCCTATCAAAACGCTTCTCCTATTTATCTCTATTTCTACACGTCAGCAATTAGCAAACAGTTCATGGAACGCATCCATTCGATGAGATTTATTTCGGTATTGTATTTTGGGCCTGGAAGTGCCGACCTGATCCCTGGAATGATGAGAAACTTTGTTGCCAAAAAGACGCTGAATTATGTTAGGTTTTCGCTTGACTACGTCTTTGACGAACCGACTGAAACTTTGCTTTTGGATTTGCTGAAACAGGAACAATCTTCGCGGGTAATTCTCCCTGAAAAGTCGACCTCGACGCTTAAGAAGATCATCGCGGAGTGAAAGGAGAATTCCGAGAAATTCTTCGGAAAACGAGTCTTTACAGGAATGAAGTCCAACAATAAAAATTATCAAGCAGCAGTTCAATCCGGCAACATTCGTGAGTGCACTGAAGACGAGAAGCGCTTTTTGAAACTGTACTGTCCACTTATAGGATGGAAGAAGACACAAATTTCGACAAACCGGAAAGGCGGAATTATCTACTGGCGTTGTGACAATACTAATGACGAAATTTGGCTTTTGTTCGCTTAATCTTGAATTTTGAATGTTTGAGTTAATCAGAAGTAAATGATGTGTGCAAGATCATCGATCAAACAAGCAAGAGCAAGATACCAGATCAGAGCAAGATACCACAATTATGAGTGCGAGATCTGCTGACAAAAATCAGCAAAAAAATACCCACCCTAAATCCGGCTACATGATTACGGAGGCCGTTGGAAAAACTCCGCTTGTTCATTCCGACCGAGGAGCTGAAAACGGAATGGTGTGGAGGAAACGCCGGCGTCACTTTCGCAAAAACAGAATCGAGGACGTTGTTAGCAGACATACTGTAAGTGCAGTTTTTGTTTTTTGTGATTTTCAAGTTTGATTTTGCCATGCTATCGCATGCTAGCTAAGCACGTGATGCCCGATAGTCCTGCAACTAATCCTTTCCAAAAATTTGATTTCTGAGCCCTACTGTAATCCGATTATTGCAAACGGACATCTTGCACGGGTTTAATCAGCTGATAACCGTCACTGACAGCGTGAGCTATGAATTAATCGTTAAAAAGCGAACAGAAACGCTGATAACGCTTCCATAGCGGAGCATCATGTTGAGACGTTTCTTCCTCGTCGCCCTGCTGGGCGCGTCAACGCTCGCTGCAGTTTTGAGAGAAAAGTCGCATGAGGGAAAACTTCAGGTCTTCCGCAGGTAATTCGTGTTACTAACACTAAGCTTTTGACCGAAATTTCAGTGAAATCGACTCTGATGTGGCTCTCCTCGCATTGGAGATGCGCGTTGGCACGGGAAACGATCAGATTCCGGCGCTGAAAATCGATTTGATGAAAGGAGACCTCGAGTTGTCGATGTGCTCGGATACGCAGCCTGGCGCCGTCAATCGTTGCTTAATCCGAGCCTCTCGACCTCATTTGTCCAATTTCCCGATGGCATCGCTGAGGACACTTTCCAGGTAGGCGACCTAACACGATTAGGGTCTAAAATAGGCGTTGTCTAGACAGTCAACATGACAAACGGTCAGTTCACCATGAAAAACGTCACTTTTGTGGCCACAAAATCGCAACCCGGACACGATTTGCTTCCCGGAGGCGTCTCTGGCGTCATCGGCATGGGTTGGCCCTCGCTTGCCAAGCACCCCAAGACGTTCTTCCCCTACAAACTGCTCCAAAACTTTAAGAAAAACATCTTCTCTCTATCGCTCGATGCGGACGGCAAAGAAGGCGTCCATCGATGGGGCGAGGGCTGCGAGGCGGTGCAAAAGCCTTCAAGAACCGTCTACACTCCGTTGGTCTCAAAATCGTTCTGACAATTCAACGTCTACGCAATCATCTTCTACTATGACTTGGACTTCATGCTCACGCCTCTGCCAGCGATCATCACAACGACCACCGAGTACATCGGCCTCCCAAGGCGCATCTGGCAAAGCTTTCGGAGATGTTCGAAGACAAGATCACCTATGACGGACTCTACAAGAACTACACCACCGACTGCAACATTGATGTTACCGCTGTGCCTACACTCGCTCTCTTGCTTAACACTCCGAATCCAGAGAAGCCCGGAGGCGACCTTATAATCACGGGAGATCAGTACATCGACCGGAACATCCGCTCCCGAACGGAAAGTGCGTCGTTATGTTCGAAGACTCGAAAAGCGGCGGATTTGGCGCCGAATTCTACTTTGGACTCTCAATCTTCAAATCGCAGTGCGTCTCCTTCGACTACGACAACCAAAGAATCGGATTCACTCCGTTGTGTGAACTGTGCGCTGTCCCGATTCCCACCGGTCCTGTTATGACTCTTGATTTGGTCTAGGTATTTAGTCGAATGCATGCAAATACCGTAGGCGCTTTGTCTTCCTTTCATATAAATTCACATTGAAAACGCTCAAAATCAAAGAAAATCACCACAACGGCCAGAGCTCTCATGCAGAGGTCAACAGTGAAGTGTCAGTTGATCTCATGCATCGGTGGCAAATGGTCGGCTCTCCGTTTGCGTTGGCGTTGTAATGGGCGCATCTGTCTGTTTCCTAGCTTTTCTTGTCTGACCTATAACTCGTCGAGGTTAAGCCATCGATTGCGAAGCAGGAGGATTGGGCGCCGGATTCTAGATTTTGGGCTTCGTATTAAGTGCAGGCTTAGGTTTAGGACCTACCGCAGGGTTTGCCTAGTGAATTTTGAACCAAAATAAGCAAAAAGCGCGCTAAGCTCAGCTTAGACTGACTGCTTCAGGCTTATAGTCCATTTTTATGACTTGCAAGGGTTCGTAGGGCGCAGAGAGCTAAGTATCGTGTTGCATACCTCAAATCACCATGTGCTACAATGCAGACAAGTACATTTTGTCAGGCGCCCAAAGGTCCCGGCGCCCATTCATCCTGGCGCCCAAACGACGTCACCCAATCGCTGTTTGCGTGCTTGCGACATGCGATGCGACAACTTTGTTTGTGTTTACACGTGATCGCATTGCTTTAAACAGTAAATTTCTGTATTTATTTGCAGCAATGATGAACGCAGTCACTAAACGCTACAGCTACAATGGACAAAGTGCCTTCCGATTTTCGCGAGCGTGTAGCGGTCTTATGGAAATGTTGCGAGAGCGGCTACACGATTCACTTGGCTGGATGTGTTAAGCAACACGTACCAGACTGCGAGTGGACGAGGCAATTAAAGAGGCAGCGGACTACATTCACCATTGGCTACGACAACGGTGAATGGAAGCATAGTTTCAGCAATCCAGATGACACTAAAGAAGCATCGAAGCCGCCGCTGACCATGGATAAGCTGCTGAAACACCCAAACCTGAAGAAAATCTCTGTACGACTGATTGAAGTGACGAATATTTCGGGGTTTTCGGTGCATTCCTTACAACCTCTAACAAGAGACATCAACCGCCTTATGGAATTTGTCGCTTTTCTCTCCAATGAACCGCAGCTGGTACTCTTCACTTCAAACGTTGAGGACTTTGATTCAATTGAAGGCAAAACTCTACTAAACTGCATCTCTATGATGACCTTTTCGTACATCTACGCTTCGAAGGACTTTCCAGTCTACAACCAACTTTTGGAAAATCAGTTCTCACGAAGGAACCCAACTCTGATCAATATAAATGAGCTCGCTGACAATAGGGCGTTCTTCATTGAGCACCTCAAAAACGGAAACATCAAGAGGTTTAACTGCCTCGGCGACTTTTGTTTTCCCATCGAAGCAATGAAGGGAATCATCGACAGTTTTGTGGAAAATCCTGAAAACTACTCAGAAAAGCAGTTTTCAATTAGAGCTTCTTTCGAGGAATCAACAAAGGACTTTCTGGAGGAGAAGCTGAAAGACGGACGTTGCGTAGAAGAGGACTTTCAGAGATATCGCTTTAAAGTCTCCAATCCGAAGATGAAGAAGGAACAAAGCATTATCGTAAGGTCCAGGCGATGTTACTCTGTGTTCATGAAGATGCACTAACTCTTTGTTATTCAAGAGACCATTAAAGCTCTGAATGTTGACGAAAATTGAGAGTCAATCTAATTAGAGTTGAAAACGGAAAATAAAATAGATAGAATTGCTTAATGGAAGAGAAGACGACCTGGAAAACGGGCTAAGATTGCGGTGCCAACAGGCGAAATGTAGCGAGAAAGAAAAGTTTCTAATTAATTTTGGTTTTGGATTTTGGTTTTTAATTTTGGAGAGACATTCCAGTTTTCAAGAACACGGGTAGCTTAAAATCACAGTTAAATAAAGGCGCGGATTGCACGCGCTTCAACGTTAAAAGGAGCAGTCGCGCAACCACTACCATCGAACCATAGAGCCAGGGGACCTCGAGGTAGTTGACCGCCTTGATCAACTCGGCCATCTGGGGGATCGAGAGAGTGTCCTTGTCGAGGAATGCGCGGTCCCAACGCGGCATGCCAAAGGGAGGCGGCGAGGGCTTCGGTCCGGGCTCGTGGACCTCGGGTTCGGGCACCGGGTCCGCCTTGTGTTTCTCGCACCACGCGATGATCTACCGCGCGGTCGCCGCATCGATTTCGCCGATCGGGATCGGGGTCTCCGCCGTCCTCGACCATCGTCCGCAGGGTGATCGACTGCTGCAGCGCCTCGGCCGATATTTCGATCGTTTTGCCGTCTTTCGAGAGGAGGCGGAAGGTGTAGGACATTGTGGGTTGATGATCAGGATAGCGAGAATGTCTGCTTAAATACGGCAATTTTAATGCTAATAAACGGAGGCTTCGCGCGCGAATCGCGCTTAAACGCTAGGCACAAAGCGCAATGTGGAAGATGTATTTATTTTTAAAGTTCAGCATAGCGGTGAACGCTTGCGGTTTAAATTGAAAAGCGTTTGGCAATGAGCTCGGAGATTTCTCGGCTCGGATTCCTCAATCCTCGGAGGAACTGCGCTTCGCGCAGCTCTCCAAAGCCCTTCACTACCAACCACATCTTACTCGCCGCTCCGCGGCTCTCCTCGTCATCGTGAATCCGGGCATTTCGCGCCTGTCAAAAATAAAGTTGATGTTGTGCCTGACCTACTGCGCGCGCTCAATTTTGAGCAATTTTTGTTGCTCCTCAGTACCCGAAGACGCTGCGCTTCTTAATCCTTTTGGCCGAAGAATTATGAAATGCAGAGACTCCGGCCGGCATCGAACACCCAACCCACCCGTTGGCCAGACAGATGAGGGGAGCGCTCGGAACCATTCGGCTATTCGAACATGGCTGATTGGTGGGCGAAGTGCGCATATATCGCGACGGTTGTACGAAAGTTAGTTGCAGATTGCTTGTAGAGTGTTCCACGCATTCTGACATGTCTCAAAATCCATCCAAATCATGAGAAATCAGCGATTTGATTGGATTTGATCAAGTTTCCACCATTTTTGGCTCTGTTTGATTCAGCATAAGCTCAGATTGCTCCAAATTGTTGCAAAAACAGTCCCCGCACGTCCAGAACACTCTGTGCTCACCCCAAAAGGACCAAAAACCAATGCGGGCGCGTTCACCCGCGCCGAGAGAGTCAGACGATCAGAGAGCAGAAAAAATATTCGTGTTTTTTGTCGCGACGGGAGCCAATTCGACATTTTGGTATTTTCTCGGGGAATTTTCTGGGTTCAAATGGCTCAGAACTGTGTGAGTGTGATTTTCAAATACGCACAAAAATATTCCGCGTCGAATGAGCTATCATTTGCCCTCGTGCGACTCTCGAACGACCGGTCGCGCGCGCGCCGCCAGACAGAGTGAAAGCGCGTAGTGCATTGCGTTACGGACAGCATGTTCAGTTTTATTTATTAGTAGATAATGCTGGCAACGGACGAATTGGCGGCGGGAGTTTCCATATACTACAAAAATGTAACTCTCAAATTCTTCCAAAAAATCGTTTCAGGCTCTTCAGGCCGGAGCCGACATCACCTATGATCGCACAGATTGTTCTCCTTCGATATCTCCAAAAAGGAGGTTCTAAAAAAAGGTTCTACAAAAGCCTATAAAACGAGTGGGAAGACCATCTGGCCGTCAAGCCCTTTTTTGTTGAGGTCAAGGTCAGTTTCCATGACCACAATGTGACAATCATGTTGCGGATCTTACCGCGAATTCCTGAATTTCCAAAATGTGCGAAAATTGTAGTTTTCACCTTGTCGCATCACTTCTTTCTGCATTAAAGTTGAGAAAACGGACGATTGAACGCACAACGCACAATGAACTCCGTTCCCTTCGCGTTCTACGACGCGATGACGCGTTCGCTCAGCTATATAGGAAGCTCGGCTTTGAACCTGAAACGCTGTATCGAGCTGTCTGGACTCATCTGTGCTGTCGCTGCCGAAACTGATCAAAATTGGCTTATGAAAACATCACAATCGACCACAACGGGCGGTTCCTCCAAACGACTTATAACACTTGGAGTGACAAAAGCAAACTAGCATCGATTAATCCAAACTACAAGCTCTTTACTTCTTTCATCATCCGCAGATCTCGCGATGTGCCTTCATCTGACGCAATTGTGGCCTATCGAAACGTTCCTGCTATTCATCTCTGTTTCTACACGTCCACAATTAACAAGCAGTTTGTTGAACGCATCTATTCGCTCAGATTTGTTTCAGTATTGATTTTTGAGACTGGAAGTGCCGACCTGATCCCTGGAATGATGAGAAACTTTGTCCCAAGAAAGACGATCGCTCACATTGTTTTTATGTTAGACTACGTCTTTGACGAAGCAGCTGAAACGTTGCTTCTGGACTTGTTGAAACAGGAACAATTTTCGCTATGCCAGCTTCCTGAAAAGGCGACCTCGACGCTTAAGAAGATCATCGCCGATTGGAAGGAGAATTCAGAGAAATTCATAGGAAAACGAGTCTCTACACAAATGAAGTCCGATAATAAACGCTATCAAGCAGAAGTCCAGGCCGGCCACATTCGTGAGTGCACTGAAGACGAGAAGCGCTCCTTCAAACTGTACTATGGGTGGATTGGATGGACGAACCAACCAATTTCTACAAACCAGAAGGGCGGCGCCATCTACTGGGATCGTTATACAAGTATAGATCTTTTCTTTGCTTAACTGATTTTCGTGTTTTTGATGTTGAAGTTAATCAGAAATAAATGTGTGTGCAAGATGAACGGGCGAGCAAGTTAGAGCAAGATACCAGATCAAAGCAAAATACCAAAAATATGTGTGCAAGATCTGCTGGCGCAAATGAGCCCAAAATTAGTCTGCAAATGAAATTCTGAATGAAAATGAATCAGTTTTATTCAGAATTCAGAAGAGGATCCTGTGAGGTCGGCTTCGAATGCTCTTTCCGTATTAACTTTCGCATACTTGGATATCCGAACAGGATAAGAAGTTTGAGTTGTTGAAGAGCGTTGAATTAGCAGTCGATGAAAATACTTTCGAACTCGTGGAGATTTTTGTGATTAGAAACTGTACTATCCACGACTTAACCGAGATTTTAATCTAATGACTGCTGTATTGATTCCAGCTAACTTTCAACATGAAGCGTGGCTTTCTCAGAATTCATTAATTTTATCTTAAAAAATCGCTTTTTGTTTTCTCGCAGCTTTTATTTTTTTTCAAGTTGGAATTTAAGTTGAAACAAAGTTGAAAAAAGTTGAAAAAGAAAGAAACAAAGTTGAAACGAAATGAAACAAAGTTGAAAAGTTTAAGCAAAAACCCTGAGTTGAAAAGCTGAGTATAATACGTATAATAGGCCCTTTACTTGTAAATGAAGACGATTCTCGGCATTGATATTAAGTTAAAATATCTAAAAAAAAAGCAAACAGGCGGAAAAAGGACAGCTCATTTCGTTAAATAAGAGCGACCGATCACGCTGCCCGGTCTCTTTGCGAACGTTATGCGTAATATTTAAGGTTATATGTTGTATAGAGTTAAGCCAAAGCCAAAAATCAAGCCGACGATAGAGACAACAATTCAGGTTTCAAAAAGCACAATGTCGACCTTCGAGTTCTGCTCTCACCGGTCTTTCCTAACAAATTAGATCAATTCGCGAGCAATTCGCATTTTTAAGGCATTTAAGGCTCTTGAATTGTTGTCTGTGAGCGTTCAGTGGTCATTCGTCTGGATAGAACGTGACGTCATCGCCGCCGTCCGTCGTTGTGCACTTGCGGCGAGACGGCGGCGATGTTTTATCGATCGTTTCTTTTCTGCTAGCGAGTAGACTCACGCGACTCACAAGTTGCTCACAAAGAAATTTAATTTTTTAGCATTCTGGCTCGTTATCTCGTTATTTTCAGCGTTTTCTTGATTACTGTGGACGTTCTTTCAGGTGTGATTCCCTAATTGCCCTTGTGGCGGTCGATCAACGCGGAGAATCGCTTTTAATTTATGGTGAGTTTTTTCTGATTTGATTTTTTATCTGATTTCTGCATTTTCAGAGCGCACCAACAGAAAAGAGCCTGGAAATGATTGTATTATACACAACTTGTGATTTTAAGCAACAACCTTTATGTTAACCTTTATGCAAGAATGTGTTGATTTGAAGCTTCTCAAGAAAATTTGGAAACTTTACAAATCCCATCTATGCTGGGGAGTCTCTTTGGGGAGGAAATTTCCTGAGCCAGTGGAATGAGGTAGGACAAAGGTGGAATCTCAAGCAACACGTAAGCAATTTTTGAGATTTTAGCTAAATAAACACTGGTTTTGCCACATTTATCAGTGCATAAATTTCGATTTGAGGCTTCTCAAGAGCGTTAGGAAACTTTGGCCTAGCGCTGGGGTATAAGGTAAGTAATTTAAGTTTAAAAATCGCCGCTTACACCTATTTTAAGCAACAACATTTGGAAACTTGACTGATGGAAAGCGATTAAAGAACAAATGGAATAGAGGTGAGTTTTGTTGTTTTACAATGTTTAACACCAAAACCAGTCGTACCGGCGGTAAATTCTCATTGAAAATCATCGTTGGTTCTGTTTTCTGCAAATATTGCCTAGGCTTACCTTCATTCCGCGAGTAATAAATTAAATGGAGCTAGAAAACTAGTGGGGATATCATTTTGGGCTCTTTTACAGAGCCCAAAATGTACGGACGTACCGGATAGAATTAAGCGGCACCTAAATGAATTAATGTGGACCCGAATTAATTAAGAGAGACCGGATTAAAAAATGAATGTGAAAATAGAAAAGAAAAATACGACCAAAAGTATAGAATTAACAAAAATGTGACTTCATCATGTTGGAAGCAATTATAAGACAATTGATAGCAAAAATCGTTAACTATTCATCATCCGTCCGTGACAGTTACCCGGCGAATTCCTCTTATAGTGAATATCAACCACCATCTATTTCCACATCAGCCTCCGTTTTATTGCCTGACTAGAGGTTCACGTTAATGCCTAAATTGAGGTCGCAAGCTAAATCTAAATCCGCTGCTATCATAGAAACACTTTATAAACTTTTTACTTTTTCCGTACCCTGCTTGTAGTAGCATGATTAATTGTCGACTATAACACTAACAAAAAAGACCTCGGAAAAACCTCGGGAGCCTCGCTTCAATCCAGCTTGTGCTCCGGTTTTACGATGCGCTCCTGAGGCAGTCGCATAAACCATGTGGTCGGTCGATTGCTCCGTTATTGATCAGTTTAATGACAAGTGTAACTTTTTAATTAGCAACTGTAAAACCTTGTCGAATATTCTAAACGCGAATTGCAGGTCCCGAATCGTACGAAGCCGTCTCCTGTTTCCAAGTGATGGGATTTTCGCTCGATTTAGTGGTAAGCAGATTTAGCAAACTAGCACGCTACAGTATTTGCACATTTAGGGCCGCTGAATCCTTCGGTGACTGAATGCAGCTTCGGATTCAACGCAATGTATGTTGAAGTCATTCATACGAGCGAGAAGTAAGAAGTAAGCAATTTCTCAAAAATACATATTTGTTCTGCTTGTTTAGTTGATTGATTAAACGCTGAATCGCTCAAATCCGTGCATTCTGTACAGAGAATTTTGCGTTCAGAATCACTATACATTTTGGAACCACAAAACGGCGCTGACTGTATTTATTCATTTTATGACGGATGTAGCCTTTTGGTTAGCAAACAGGCAACTGTATAACTTGTCGATCATTCTAAACGCTAATTACAGGTTGCGAATCGTACATCAATCATGCTTCAAGAATGTGCCGGATGGGACCGGACGATTTCGAAATGTACTCCTGTTTCCAAGTTATTGGATTTTCGCTCGATTTTGTGGTAAGCAGATTTAGCAAGCTAGCACACTACAGTATTTGCACATTTAGGGCCGCTCAATCCTTCTTTTTGAAGTCGCAGGTGGCTGTATTCAGCTCCGGATTCAACGCAATGTATGTTGAAGTCATGCATACAAGCGAGAAGTAAGAAATCCATTTTTTACATTTAATTTTAAACGGAAAATTTTAGGAATTTGGCGCTAAAGGTCATGCAAACTTTTACGAGAAACACGGTATTGATATGTGTTTTTAAACTCTTTTTGCTGAACGCGCCTGGTAACAATGGATGTTCACATCGATTTGCTTATGCAAAAGAAGCTTGTGTCGCATGGCGAACTGCGCTCGCACGCGTTCCCACCTTCTGATACCGCCTCTCTCAGAGGCTCTTGTCGGCCCTTGGCCGCCTCTACCCCTCATGTTCGTCGTTAGGGCTTTGATAATAGTATGTAGGTCGCCGAATAAAGCTGTGAGCGGATCGGAAAAGCTACGACAGACCGCAATCAGGCAATCAGCTACGATCAGTCCTTCTCCTTGACGTCACTCTGGAACCCGCTCGCACTCCTCTCGTCTTTTGCAAACTTGGGCGAATTGTGGGCTTGGATGAAGATCGGACTCATCATCACGCTGATTGGAGTCGCCATTGGCATCGTGACCTACTTGAGGATTGTAACCGCCCCGTTCTGGATGGTCTACGGAATCCTAGCCCGATGAAGCTCGAATGACAGCAATCGGATCATATTACAGTCTTGTTGTTTAATTCCATTTATTTTTGTCCGGAATGTCGCCAATTTAACTAAATTTACAAAATTTGTTAAATTCGCTATAAACTCTTAAAAAACGTTGCTATATTCGCCAGGTGAATGTGGATGTGCACATAGATTTGCTTATGCAAAAAAAGGCTTCAATTTTAATCGACAAAATACAGAAATTGCAAACGTTTTTACAAAATAAACATCTCAATTTCACTTCTTGTCGTTGAACGATTAAAGATGCAGTCAACAACTGTGAAGGACTAGTTTCGATATAGCTGCTTACGGAACAAGCATTTTCACTCTATCCGCACCACGCCTTATTTTTCTGAAATTTCGTCTACTACACATTTTAGTCTACGCTTGCAGAATTTTGTAGGACAGCTCAACACTGAGTTATAAAAGTTAATGAGGATCCTACGTTTACTGGTAATTCACTGGTCTCACAGCGAGATTGGATTTTGCGGAATATATGATGTGCGCACGCGTGACCCGACATAAGCGCGAAAACCGTAAGCGCGAACGACATAAGCGCGAAAAGCGCTCATGATGCAGCGCTTATGTCATACCGCCGCGCGCACGGTCGTTCATTGACCGTTAATGGCGGCCATCTCGGCCGTTTTCTGGCTAATTCCGACCGTATCATGTGATTCTGAAGCGATGAGTGTGTTCCTCGCAACCTCGGCGTCGGATTTTCGATTTTTGTCTACGTTTTCTGACGCGTTTTTCTCTATGTCTTTTGTTAAATAAGCTATTTTCAGGTAATTATTCCAAATAGCCTCTACGGCAGTCGATCAACGCTGAGAAACGTCTTTAATTTGAAGTCAGTTGTGTTGATTTTCATTCCAAATTTTCATTTTTTTAGTGTGCACAATGTAAACGCTAGCTTGAAGCTAGATTTCAACAAAACGTTGTTCGGTTTTAAAAAGCCTGGTGGGGTATACGGTAGTTTAGTTAATCGCACAATCACCTTCCAATCGCTCATGTTAAGGCAATACAAGTTGGAAGTTGGACCCCATTTTCACGGATTCTCCACATAGTTGGGAGGATGAGAAGCTGCGAGCTGTCGTTCAAAGCAAAGGGCAGAAAGCGCTTTTATTCCACTTTACGATTGTTCCAACCCCAAGGTCTACGGCGCTATCTGGCACATTGACGGCGACAGCAGCCTTCGTGACCGCGCGGCCGCAGGAAAGGAAACAAACATCCTGGAATTGTCAGAAAACTCGCAGCTGGAAGGAACAACGCGCAAATCAAGGGTTCCGTGACGGAAACACCAACCACCAGTACCAGGAAAGTGGACAACGGACAAGGACGGTTCAACCCGTGCCTCTACCCATTTACTCTGTCGAAACCAACGGTGACAATACATGGGACGTCCGAAGACGAGTGCCGCGAAATGGCGAAAAACCACCGCGTGGACGGAAGAGGAATGACCGCTGAGGGTCCGTCCATCTGGGCGACCGTCCCCACCTCTTACACGGGATGGAAGTTCATCGCACCTGAGACGGAGGACGTCCAGTTCAACCTCCAGGAAGGGACTTTCTCTACGATCTCCGGAGAGACACGGTTATCGGATCCTTGGGATTCCTAGCGCATTCCTTTGAACGAATCGACTGCGTTGGAATAAAATTTTCTCTTCTCAAGGCTAATTTTTAAAATTCTCAAGGAATAAAGTTCTCAAGGCTATTTTTTTGGCGCATTTCTGGGGTTCACGTGGACAAAGGACAGACAAAGATATTCGAGGCTTCTCCGTTCGCAATGTCCCTCAAGATTCTACAAAAATTCGAGCGGAATGGACAGATCATTCGTAAGAAACACAGAATTGAGTGGATTCGCGTGGATTCGCGTGGATGAAGTGAGGGTTTGCGTTGATTTTTGTAGCCCCGCGAAGAATTTTCGTATTTGATTGGAACGTTTGGAATGAATCGCTTTATTTTTGGAGTTATTTGAGAGTTAATCGGTGGTTGTTAATTTAATGTGCTTGGAGAATCCACATTATTGTGCACCTGTTCAAATTCAGAAGCGCTGCGTCTCCGAATTCAATGTTCAAGCGTTTTTTGGGTGTTGGCGCATAACTGTACTGTTCAGACATCAATTTGGCAGAATACATGTCATCTTAAAAGAGGCTGAAGTTCAATGAAGAATCCAAGGCTTTGAATTATTTGCAAAACCGCCGAAAACCGGAAAACGCCGTAGAATTAGTTACCTGGCGAATTTTGTACCTAATCGTAACGTGTATAAGATTTTTTCCTGGCTAACCTTCTCGTTACTGCCTCTGTGGCTTGGGCTGACTACCGGAATGCATTCGTCTTACCATTCGCTCCGTAGAGCAACTTTTAGAGGCTTTTCACCTGAATGAACCAAATTCAGTGGTTGCAAAGTCGACGTAGGCAATTTTTAATTTATTCTCAAAGCATCGAAGTCGAAGGAAAATCATTGTTTCGGCCGTACGCACCAGTGCGTCCATTCACAACGTTCGCAGGCTACTGTGCCACCTCCGTCATCACAACGAGTGCATCCTTCGCAAGAGCTGCAGTCTTCCTTTCTCCAGTCTTTGCTAAGCTCGCAGCAGTAATCGTCGCATTCATCGTAGTGGTAGGACAAGTTGTAGTCATTGCAGGCTTTCGCAGCTGTCCAATACTTCAAAGTTCCCAATTTCTCGTCTGCGTCGCTTTCTTCCGTTTCCATCTCGCTATCACTGGCTTCCTCCGATTCATCGTCGTCTTCCAGTTTTCGTTTTCTTGGCGAATTCTCGATCAGATCAATTTCTTTCACATTTGAGAGTTCATCCCGTTCATACCAACTGTAGGAAAGTTTTTTTCGGCGTGCCCGAGCTTAATCATGACGTCAGTTCTGCCTAGATCGTCGCAGGCACCGCGACAATAGCATTCTAGATCGTTCTGAAGCACTTTGAAGTGGCGGTCTCGACGGAGAAATTCGGTTTCTCTCCAAAAACGTTCTCCATTTCTGTAACGCTGATCCGGTCGAAGAACGCCGAAACTTGTTTTTCGTTACAGTAGGGCACCATAGGGTTGTTCTTGAACGCTTTGCAGACCTGCATGAAGAACTCCAGAGAGAGCGGACCGCACATCCAGTCTAAGCGCTCAAATCTCTGCGAGAGACAGAATTTGAGAAGCTCATCTTCCAGCTCGAGATCTCCTCTGATCCGCACAGTCAATCGTCTCAATTGAGACGATTGGAGCTGTTTAAGAAGGAACGCTCTCATCGGCTTTCAGTTCCTCCGGAGAGTAGGCTTCCTTGGAGACGTGGTAATGAAGATGTAAGATCAGAGAAACGAGGCTGCAGAATCGAGTACAAATCGTGATCAAGAACAAATCTGCAGAGATTCCAGATTTGGAGCTTTCCGTAGAGATGCGGGGCTGCGATAAGGAAATCCTCCCATCGATTGGCGTAGATCTTCTGTTCGTCTCCCCATCCCTCGATTGCCGTGAACTCCGTTTTGCTGTCCGTGTCATCGAGGAAGCTCTTTCTGGTCTCTAGCTTCCTCACCCCAGGTTCCGTGCACCTCGGCCAGATTGCTGATCTCCTTGGGTTTATAGATTCAGTCGACGATGTCGTAGATGATGTCCGGGGAGAGGAAAGCAAAGGAATTGTCGAATTGGGCGAAATGAAGCTGGCAATCTGATGAGGCGTAGAGCTTGTGGAGTACATTCGTCAGTAGATTCTGAGATTCTTCCCATTTGGCTTTGCCTTGCTGGAAATCATTGACAAACGTTTGGAACTCCCAGGCTTCTCGTAGATGAGCGTTGGTCGACAGGACGGCTGGGTCCATGGTGTGGTCCGAGTTGATTTATGAAAGGGAATTGGAGCCTTATATGGAGGCGTTTGCATTGCATTTTGAACTTTCGCATTGCTTCTTAGATAGCATTTTTCACGTAAGCTTGACCATAGCGGATAAGTAGAGGTTTGCAATTTGCACTTTTTTTAGGTTTGCTGTGAATTGGTCAAATGACCAAGTGAAGTTGACGGAAGTCGATTTCTACAGTCAGGCAAAAAGTGCTTGCTCTGATAGGCGTGGAAACGCTGCTCAAAGCAGTGCAATGAGCGCGAGGCGCAATTCCAGGTCAGGCATTCAAATGAACTTTTATCCTCGAGAACGCAATTTTTATCCAAATATTCAAAAACCGAATGTATTACAACGGTGCACACCAGTGATTCTCTCCACAACGGTCACACGTCTTTGAATTTCCCAGCCCGCAGAGTGTGCAGCCGTCGCAGTATTTGCAATCTTCTTTGGTCCATTCGTTTCGTGTTAGTTTCGCAGGCTTACAGCAGTGCTGATCGCACCGATCATAGTGGTAGCTGAAGTTGTAGTCTTCTTCGTCCGGTGCCTCACTTGTCCAATACTCGGTCCCGAATGATTCAGGCTCTTCAGCTTCCATTTCGTCGTCACTGCTCTCATCAGATTCGTCGGATTCGTCTTCTAGTTTTCGTTTTCTGGACAAACGGTCGGTCATGTCAACTTCTTCGGAATTGGAGTCAGTTTGATTAAAAAGACGTTCATCTCGCTTCACAGTAATCGTGACGTCAGCTCTGGCCGATCTGGAACAATCACAAGACTCGTCGTTGCAATAAGGTGTCTCATCCTCTACGGAAAGGCGCCGGTCTTGCGGAAGAGGAGGAGCAAAACGATTTTCTCTTAAAAACACCTTCCACTTTTGCAAGGCTGACCGGTCGAAGAATCCTTGAACTCGGCTCCAGTTACAGTCGGGCAGCATCGGTTTGTTCTTGAACGCTTTGTAGATCTGCATGAAGAACTCCAGAGAGAGCGGACCGCACATCCATTCTAAGCTCTGAAATCTCTGCGAGAGACAAAATTTGAGAAGCTCATCTTCCAGCTCGAGATCTCCTCTGATCCTCATACTCAATCGTCTCAAACGAGTCGATTGGAGCTGTTTTAGAAGGAACGCTCTCAGCGACTTCAGTTCCTCCCTGGAGTGGGCTTCCTTGGAGACGTGATAGTGGATTGTAAGATCAGAGAAATACGGCCTCAGCGATGAGTACAGGGCTTCGCCAAAACCGACAAATCGACAAAGATTCCTGATTTCTAGACGTCCGTAGAGATTCGGAGCGTTGCGGAGAAAGTTTTCCCATCGACGGTCGTAAATTCGTCGATTATTTGCCCACGCGTCCGTCATTGCGCTATACTCCGTGCCGCCGTTCGCATCATCGAGTTTCTTCTTTTGATGATCAGCTCGGGCACCCCACGTTCCACACAGCTCGGCCAGGTTGGTAAGATCGTCGCTGGCGTTAATCAGCTCCACGACGTCTGAAATGATGTCATTGGAGAGGAGGACAAACGAATCGTCAAACTGAGCGAAATGTCGTTTGTATCCAGGCGAGGCGTAGAGTTTGTTGAGGTGATTCGTTAGTAATTCTTGAAAATCTTCCCATTTGGCCTTGTTCTGTTGCAGAGCGTTTGCGAGTTTCTCGAATTTAATGGCTTCTTTCAACTCCGAGTTGGTTACGAATACGACTGGGTCCATATTTTGTTTCTGAAATTTGAATTAACGGTTCTTAAATACTGTTTCGATCTGCCTACCATGAGTTAGTACACCTGCACGAAGCACGAAACCGACCAGTGTCACCGTCCCTGAATGGAACTTCTGCTGGTGATCGGTTCACAGCCAGCTGAGGTGTGATTTGATGGCATTGCTTATATAATTGAATCGCTTAGCTGAAATTACGGTATTACGGTATTCCAAGAAAATCACTTTGATGGCGGTTTTATTGCGGTTGGATATCCGTTGTACGGTACCACTTTGACCGAAAATGGTTCTTGCGTATATACACGAGAATTTCAGTTTAGAGAACCATGCCACGTCGGAGTAGCCGCACCTCTTTAGTTCATATTCTGTTGGCGTTGTCAGTGCGGTGGTGATAAAAGCAAACGAGCCGACGATCAGGTGACGCAGAGTCTTCTTCGTTTGACGTTATTAATTTTCTCTCATCCTTCCACTACAAGAAGAATTTTGAGGTTTGGAGCGAGGTGAGTGCGAGCGTTTCAAATGTTCAACGTTTCCGGACAAGCGCCGTGATTCAATATCTAAATGCTGATTAGGATTTGCCTCAAAACCTCGAAAGCACGCCTGGATTGCGGTGCCAACGAGTGGAAATGTGGCAGAGAAGCTTTCATGCTGATGCCGAATTTCGAAAGAAAGACCGACGAATACTCGCTTGTTAGTTGTTTGCTCTGGCGATCGTGCTGAAAGGACTTTTCAACCGACCATAAATCGCAGAGAAGCATGCCACGTCGGAGTAGCCGCGGCCTCTTTAGTTCATTTTCTGTTGGCATTATCAGTACGGCGGTTGTTGGTGATGCGAGCTGATAAAAGCAAACGAGCCGACGATCAGGTGACGCGAAGTCAAGTCAATCTTTTCATTTCTATGTCTTCATCGAGAGCCTTTTGACTGAAAGGTTTAGATCCGGAAAATGTTTTCGCTTGACGTTGCTTATAATCTGCATCGCGTTACTCATTCTAATTTCAGATGGACTACGTTCCCTACGCCTTCATCGAAAGCGTTTTGACTTGTTTGGACAGAACAGATTTGGAAGAAATCCGCGATAAGTTCAAAGCGCCTCTCTGGAAAAGCGCCGCTCAAAGTCATCTGAAGAAGCGACAGTGGCTATCTGCTTACTTATACGCCAATGAGGCCGGAAATCTTTATTTCGAGTGCCACGAAGAAGTTTACCCTCCACAGCCGCCTGCGATTACTTTTGACGAATTGATCCCGAAGGACCGCCGTTTTGTTCGGATCTACACGTTCAGTGTTTCCTCGCGCAACTCGTACGCGGACAAGAGGCTGGAAATTCCCATGGAACGCCTACCTGAAGTGATTAGATTCATGGCTCAATTTCGTCTTGATTTCCTGGATATTGAAGCGAAATGCCCACATTTCCTGAAGCTCTTGAAAAGAGAGCTTGCGGAAACACCGATTAGCACAAAACAGCTAGATTTGGATTCTCCAGGAATGGAAGGATTTCTAAAGACCCAACTGGCAAGACCGGATCTGTCCGATGTAGAGCTTCGTCCAGACAGCTGTCCAGAAGATTTTCAACAGGATTGGGAGGCGTTCGCTTGTTCGCCCAAATTCCATAGTTTGCATGTTTATGGAGAAAAGATGCCGCGTTTTGATTTCGCCTCGCTGAGTCGGATTGTTGCTTCGTGGAAGCGAACACGACCTGAGAGAAGAAGTTCATTTCAAGTAATAGGGCCGACAACCACAAATCTGGCGGAGGAATTTGCTACGCTGATGCCGAACGCTAAAAGAAGGGAAAGTGGAGAATTTGAAGAGCAAACCAACGAATATCAGCTGGTGATTTTATGTAGTGACAGTGATATTAATATGTACATTAGCGGCATATGACTTGTTTCATTAGGTGACTAATCCGTTTAACAAATAAATATCTCTGCGTTTGCGGTCTTACATGATTCGCGCAGCTCATTCAGTAACTCTTTGCTTTGTTAGACCGTGCAAGCTCTATATTTTGATGCAAACTGAGAATAAATCTAATTATGACAAGCAAGTACAAAGGCTTATCGCGCTTAATCTAATCAATTATCTTCCGTTTCGACTCTGTCCTTCACTATTCTAATCGACTTCCATATGGTTGACATCATATTGCGGACAACCTCTCCCAGCAAAATCAACAACAACTGTTCTGACTTGATTCGCACGCTTTAAAACTCTGAACGCGTGTAGAGTGAAGAGTAGTCAATACGGAAAGCGCTTCAAGAAATGTTTATTATTCACAAATTAAGATGCATTTCAATACGACTCTCAAAACAAAACAAAAACTATGAGCAGAACTTGAAAACCTGAAAAAACTTGGAACAGAAACCCGTTTTGATAAACTTGTTGGTCGTAACGGTTTGTCGATAACGTGTGTTTAGTGCGAATAGCTGTTTGGTCGCGATCATCAGCTGCAACGTTCTCTAGACTCTACGATCCTCAAGTGGGTGAGACCCTGATATCGTCAACGGACGTGTGCGATATCCATCGACACGTAATCAGGAACGGCGTGCTGTTCCCCCAACGGATTGGAAAAGAAGAATACCGATACCCGCGTGGCAGCGGTTTTACGCTAGTTGTCGAAAGGCAGCAAACGCAAGATCGCTTTGGCGAGCATCTTCCACGCTCCACGAACTCCGACTAGCATTGCGAAGCTAGGTTAGGAGCCCCCGGAATCTAATCCCTTCCTGAAGCAGAAGGCATTCGCTTTACCAAGCATTAGATTGGTTAGATCCTGGCGCGCCAGCTGGCTCTTCAGAAAGCGTTCCATTCCTGGAGAGTCCAAAACTAGTCTATTTGTGTTTATCGGATGTTCGACAAGCTCGTCTTCCAGAAGCTTCAGGAACGTTGGACATTGCGCCTTGATTTCCAAATCCCAAAGGACAAAAGTTCCTTTTTTTTAAATCAAACATTTAGGATATTACACACCTCAATATCTCAAAAGTCGCTCATCTTGTTGATAACAAGATCCCGGCTACATGATTACGGAGGCCATCTCGCCTCATATCTCCCCCCCCCCTCCCTAAGACCAGCCATACCCATTGGTTGGCTTCGCTTGAGCGAAATTGTGGCCTATCGAAACGTTTTGGATATTGATCTCTGTTTTTTCACGTCTTTTCACGTCGACAGATTACGTCTTTGACGAACCGACTGAAACGGTGCTGTTGGATTTGCTGAAACAGGAACAATCTTCGCGGGTAATTCACAGGAAAACGAGTCTCCAAGATGAGAAGCGCTTTTTGAAACTGTACTATGGGTGGATTGGATGGGAGAACCCCACAAATCGTCAAATTGAGCGAAATGTCGTTTGTATCCAGGTGAGGCGTGCAGTTTGTTGAGGTGATTCGCCAGTAATTCTTGAAAATCTTCCCACTTGGCCTTGTTCTGTTGCAGAGCGTTTACGAGTTTCTCGAATTCAAAAACCAGTGCTCTACGAGCCCTGGTTTTTGCGGGGGCCCAGCTCAATTATACATAGGATAAATTTTAAACTCATTGGAGATGTGCTGGGTGACAAAGAAAGCTTCGCTTTGGGCTGATTCCAGGGCTAAAACGCAGACAGCCCTTGAAGGAGCAAAAGAGTGCTCGCCTCGCTCCAAAGTACAAAACGTCAAAAAAGTACTCATTATTGTGGCTGAATACCCTACGCGCTTAATTTGAGCAATTTTTGTTGCTCCTCAGTCCTCCGAAGACCCTGCGCTTCTCAAACCTTTTGGCCGAAGAATTAAGAAATGCAGAGACTCCGGCCGGCATCGAACACCCAACCCACCTGTTGGCCAGACAGATGAGAAGAGAGCGCGGTACCATTCGGCTATTCGAACATGGCTGATTGGTGGTCGAAGTGCGTATATATCGCGACGTTTGTATGAAAAGCTGCAAATGAGGCTCCAGGTGATTGGAGGTTGCTTGCAGAATGTTTCCCACGCATTCTGACATGTTTTGAAAGCCAGGAAACCCGAAAGAAGCCTCAAAATCCATCATAATCAGCGATTTCCATGTATCTGGTCGGATAGGAACGAAATTGAATCATTTTTGCTCGGTTCTTGACTCAAATCGCCTTCTAAATGGTTGGAGAATGATCTCCGCGCATTTCCGCACATGCAAGATGCGCGTGACACAGGTTTCAGCTCGAAAATCGACCCAAATCAGCCAAAATGAGCGTCCACTTCACTCACGCGCTTGTGTATCATCAAAATTCCGCCTTTTTCTCCTCTTTGTCGGCTCAGATTTGCCTCTAATCGTTTCAAACTCAAGCGCAATGTGTTCTCCGTGCGTTTCTGAACATGTGGGATGCTCAATTACAGCGATTCAGCCCGAAAATCGACCAAAAATGGCCAAAATCACCGTTTGTTTTCGATTTGCTTCGATTTTGTCAAATTTTGTTCAAATTTTGTGCTGTATGAGCTGAAAATGCTCCAAATGGTCCCACAAACAGTCCGCGCTCGTCCAAAACAACTTTTATTCCTTCATTCGCACGTGGTTCATCTCCAAAAGAACGAAAACCAACGTGCGCGCGTTCAGCCGCGCCGAGAGAGTCAGACGACAGAGAGCAGAAAAAATATTCATGTTTTGTTGTCGCGTCGGGAGCCAATTCCACATTTTGGTATGTTCTCGGGGAATTTACTCAACTCACATGGCTCAGAACTATGTGAGTGCAATTTTTAAGAACTCGGAATATTATTCCGCGTCGAATGAGCCATCACAAGCCTTGTGCAAGCAACTCTCGCACTCGAACGACCGGTCGCACTCGCGCGCACTCGCGCAAATGGCTGTCTGAAAAGTTATGTCCAGCATGCGATCTGTAACGCTTATTTCTTTCTTATATAGGAAGAACCAGAGCTCTACGAGCTCTGGTTCTTGCGGGGGCCCAGCTCAATTATACATAGGATAAGTTCAAACTCGTTGGAGATGTGCTGGGTGACAAAGAAAGCTTCGCTTTGGGCTGATTCCAGGGCTAAAACGCAGACACCCGTTAAAGGAGAAAAAAAAACTTATTATAATGGCTGACCTACTGCGCGCGCTCAATTTGAGCAATTTTTATTGCTCTTCAGTCCTCCGAACACCCTGCACTTCACAATCCTTTTGGCCGAAGAATTAAGAAATGCAGAGACTCCGGCCGGCATTGAACACCCAACCCACCTGTTGGCCAGACAGATGAGGAGAGCGCTCGGTACCATTCGGCTATTCGAGCATGGTTGATTGGTGGGCGAAGTGCTTATATATCGCGACGTTTGTATGAAAAGCTGCAAATGAGGCTCCAGGTGATTGGAGGTTGCTTGTAAACTGTTTTCGAAGCAATTTTACATGTATTGAGTGCCAACAGACCCGAAAGAGTCCTCAAAATCCATCCAAATCAGCGAATCTCATGTATCTGCTCGGATTTGACCGAAATTTCATCATTTTTGGCTCTGTTCGGGCCTCAAATTAGATTTTAATCGTTTGGAGAATGATCTCCGAGCATTTTCGCACATGCACGATGCGCGTGACACGGGTTTCAGATCGAAAATCGACCGAAATCAGCCAGGATGAGAGATCACTTCACTCGTGCGCTTGACTATCGCCAAAAATCCGTCTTTTGTGGCTCTGATTGGCCTCTAATCGTGTCAAACTCGAGCGCAACGTGTTCTCCGTGCGTTTCTGCACATGTACAATGCGGAAATACCGCCTATCAACCCGATTCTACTCGAAAATCGACCAAGAATGGCCAAAATCACCTCCTATTTTCGATTTGGCTCGATTTTTGCAAAATTTTCTTCAAATTTTGTGCTGCGCGGGCTCAAATTGCTCCTAATTGTCCCAGAAAAAGTCTCCTGTCGTCCAAAACACGTTCTATTCGCTCATTCCCACTCGTTTATCCCAAAAGAACAAAAAACCAACGTGCGCGCGTTCAGCCGCGCCGAGAGAGTCAGACGACAGAGAGCAGAAAAAATATTTATGTTTGTTGTCGCGTCGGGAGCCAATTCCACATTTTGGTATTTTCTCGGGGAATTTACTCAACTCACATGGCTCAGAACTGTGTGAATGCAATTTTGCAAAGCTCGGAATATTATTCCGCGTCGAATGAGCCATCGCATGCACTCGCTCTCGCACTCACAATCGACCGGTCGCACTCGCGCGCTCACTCGCAAATGGCTGTCTGAAAAGTTATGTCCGCACGCGATCTGTAACGCTTATTTCTTTCTTATATAGGAAAACCAGAGCTCTACGAGCTCTGGTTCCTACGAAGCCAGCTCAATTATACATAGGATAAGTTCAAACTCATGGGAGATGTGTTGGTTTGAAAAGAAAGCTTCGCTTTGGGCTGATTCCAGGGCTAAAACGTGCCTGTGGTTAACGTGCACGCGTAGTCGCCGCTCCGCGGCTCGCCTCGCTCCACAGTTCAAAACGTCAAAATGAACTTATTATTTGGCTGACTACTGCGCGCGCTTAATTTGAGCAATTTTTGTTGCTCCTCAGTCCTCCGAAGACCCTGCGCTTCTCAATCCTTTTGCCGAAGAATTAAGAAATGCAGAGACTCCGGTCGGCATCGAACACCCAACCCACCTGTTGGCCAGACAGATGAGGAGAGCGCTCGGTACCATTCGGCTATTCGAACATGGCTGACTGGTGGGTCGAAGTGCGTATATATCGCGATGGTTGCACCAAAAACTGCAAATGAGGCTCGAGTTAGTTGGAGTTGCTTGCAGAATGTTTCCCACGCATTCTGACATGTTTTGAAGGCAGGAAACCCGAAAGAAGCCTCAAAATCCATCATAATCAGCGATTTCCATGTATCTGGTCGGATATGAACGAAATTAAATCATTTTTGCTCGGTTTTGACTCAAATCGCCTTCTAAATCGCTTGGAGAATGATCTCCATCGCTTTCTGCACATGCAAGATGCGCGTAACATGGGTTCAGCTCGAAAATTGACCAAAATCAGCCAAAATGAGCGTCCACTTCACTCACGCGCTCGTGTATCATCACAATTCCGTCTTTTTTTCCTCTGTGACGGCTCAGATTCGCCTCTAATCGTATTAAACGCAAGCGGAAAGTGTTCTCCGTGCGTTTCTGAACATGTGGGATGCGCAAATACCGCGATTCACCCCGAAAATCGACCAAAAATAGTCAAAATCACTTTATATTTTCGATTTGCCTCGATTTTTGTCAAATTTACTTCAAATTGTGTGCTGTATGAGCTGAATTTGCTTCAAATTGTCTCACAAACAGTCCCCGCTCGTCCAAAACACGTTCTGTTTGCTCATTCCCACTCGTTTATCCCCGAAAACCAACGTGCGCGCGTTCATCCGCGCCGAGAGAGTCAGACGACAGAGAGCAGAAAAAATATTCATGTTTTGTTGTCGCGTCGGGAGCCAATTCGACATTCTCGGGGAATTTACTCAACGCACATGGCTCAGAACTATGTGAATGCAATTTTTAAAAACTCTCCATAGTATTCCGCGTCGAATGAGCTATCACATGCCCTTGCACTCGCTGTCGCACTCGAGAACGACCGGTCGCACTCGCGCGCTCACTCGCAAATGGCTGTCTGAAAAGTTATGTCCGCACGCGATCTGTAACCCTTATTTCTTTCTTATATAGGAAAACCAGTGCTCTACGAGCCCTGGTTTTTGTGGGGGCCCAGCTCAATTATACATAGGATAAGTTTTAAACTCATTGGAGATGTGCTGGGTGACAAAGAAAGCTTCGCTTTGGGCTGATTCCAGGGCTAAAACGTGCTTGTGACAACTACGTGTGTGCTCGCCGCTCCGCGGCTCGTAGACAGATTCAGCTCGGCGCTCCGCGCCTCGCTAATAGACCTTTAAGAGATTAGGAGAGCGCTCACCGCTCCGCGGCTCGCCTCGTCAGCGAGAAACTGCTCGGCGCTTCGCGCCTCGCTTCAAAGTTGAAAACGTCAAAAAATTACTTGTTATTATAGTACACGTATTGGTCGCGCTTAATATGAGCAATTTTTGTTGCTCCTAATCATCCTCCGAAGACCCTTCTCAATCCTTTTGGCCGAAGAATTAAGAAATGCAGAGACTCCGGTCGGCATCGAACACCCAACCCACCTGTTGGCCAGACAGATGAGGAGAGCGCTCGGTACCATTCGGCTATTCGAACACGGTTGATTGGTGAGCGAAGTGCGCATATATCGCGACGGTTGCACCAAAAACTGCAAATTAGTTTCCAATTAGTTGCAAGTTGCTTGTAAACTGTTTTCGAAGCAATTTTACATGTACTGAGTGCCAACAGACCCGAAAGAGTCCTCAAAATCCATCCGAATCAGCGAATCTCATGTATCTGCTCGGATTTGACTAAAATTTCATCATTTTTGGCTCGTTTTGTGGCTTAAATTGGCTTCTAATCGCTTGGAGAATGTTCTCCGTGAGTTTTCGCACGTGAATTATGCGTCTAACACGGGTTTTAGTTCAGAAATCGACCAAAAATGACCGAGCACTCATGACTCTTCACGCACGCACTCGAGCATCACCGAAATTTCATAATTTTTGACTATTTTTGGCTCAGATAGCCTTCTAATCGTTTGGAGAATGATCTCCGTTCATTTCTGCACATGCAAGATACGCGTGACACGGGTTTCAGCTCCAAAATTGACCGATTTCGCCCATTTTTCACCCAAACTAAGCGATTTCCATGGATAGGGTCGGATTTGACCGAAATTTCATTTTTTTTTGATATTTTTTTCACTCAAATAGCCGCCTAATCGCTTGGAGAATGATCTCCGCGCTTTTTCACACATGCACAATGTGCGTGACACGGGTTTCAGCTTGAAAATCGACCGATTTCGGCCAAAATAAGCTTTCCTTTCACTCCCGCGCTCGTGTGTCACCGAAATTCCGTCTTCGTTCGCTGTTTTCTGGCTCTATCTCGCCTCTAATAGTATCAAACGCAAGCGCAACGTGTTCTCCGTGCGTTTTTGACCATGTAGGATGCTCGTTTCCCTCAAATTGATCCATAAATCGACCAAAAATGCTCAAAATCACCTTTTGTTTTCGATTTGCCTGTATTTTTGTCAGATTTTCTTCAAATTTTGTGCTGTATGAGCTCAAATTGCTCCAAATTGTCCCACAAACAGTCTCCGCTCGTCCAAAACACTTTCTATTCGCTCATTCCCGCGTGTATGATCCCCACAGAACAAAATAAAAAAAGAACTTTTCGAGGGGAAGTCGAACGTCGCACCTCGCGGTCTACAGCCCAGCACTTTCGCGCTGCGCCACTCGCTCACTGTCTGGAAAAAGTTATGTCCAACATGCGATCTGTAACGCTTATTTCTTTCTTATATAGGAAAACCAGAGCTCTACGAGCTCTGGTTCATGCGGGGCCCAGCTCAATTATACATAGGATAAGTTCTAATCTCATTGGAGATGTGCTGGGTGACAAAGAAAGCTTCGCTTTGGGCTGATTCCAGGGCTAAAACGCAGAGAGCCCTTGAAGGGAGCAGGAGACAGCTCGCCGCTTCGCGGCTCGCTTCGCGCCAAGGTCGAAAACGGCAAAAATTTACTTATTATTATGGCTGACTACTGCGCGCGTTTAATTTGAGCAATTTTTATTGCTCCTCAGTCCTCCGAAGACCCTGCGCTTCTCAATCCTTTTGGCCGAAGAATTAAGAAATGTAGAGACTCCGGCAGGCATCGAACACCCAACCTACCTGTTGGCCAGACAGATGAGGAGAGCGCTCGGTACCATTCGGCTATTCGAACATGGGTGATTGGTGGGTGTAGTGCGCATATATCGCGACGTTTGTATGAAAAACTGTAAATCCGCTTCCAGTTGGTTGCAGGTTGCTTGCAGAATGTTTCCCACGCGTTCTGACATGTTTTGAAGGCCGGGAAACCCGAAAGAAGCCTCAAAATCCATCATAATCAGCGATTTCCATGTATCTGGTCATAGTATTCCGCGTCGAATGAGCTATCACATGCCCTTGCACTCGCTGTCGCACTCGAGAACGACCGGTCGCACTCGCGCGCTCACTCGCAAATGGCTGTCTGAAAAGTTATGTCCAGCATGCGATCTGTAACGCTTATTTCTTTCTTATATAGGAAAGAAGAACCAGTGCCCTTCGGGCCCTGGTTCATGTGTGGGGGCCATTAAGAGTTCGCGGGGGATGCTCGCTAAAGAAGAAAGCTTCGCTTTACACTGCTTCTAGAGCTTATAGGCCGTGGGTTACTGTAGGACACGTTAAGACAGTTGGGACATTGCTCGCCGCTTCGCGGCTCGTTTCTGGAACAGCGGGTGACTGCTCGCCGCTCCGCGGCTCGTCATCTCCGTCTTCTTCGACTTCGCCGCTTCGCGGCTCATGACCTCCAACTTCTTCGTCTTCGCCGCTTCGCGGCTCATCTTCATCTTATTCGCCGCTCCGCGGCTCACCATTACCATCTTCATTGTCTTCTCGCCGCTTCGCGGCTCATGAACTCCATCTTCATCGTCTACTCGCCGCTACGCGGCTCGTCATATCCAACGTCTTCGTTTTCGCCGCTTCGCGGCTCATGATCTCCATTTACTTCGTTTTCGCCGCTTCGCGGCTCACCATTTTCTTCGTCTTCTCGCCGCTTCGCGGCTCGTCATATTCATCCTCTTCGTCTTCGCCGCTTCGCGGCTCATGATCTCTATTTTCTTCGTCTTCGCGGCTCATCATCTTCTTCGTGTTCTTCGTCTTCGCCGCTTCGCGGCTCACCATTACCATCTTCATTGTCTTCTCGCCGCTTCGCGGCTCATGATCTCCATCTTCATCGTCTTCTCGCCGCTTCGCGGCTCGTCATATCCAACGTCTTCGTCTTCGCCGCTTCGCGGCTCATGATCTCCATTTTCTTCGTCTTCTCACCGCTTCGCGGCTCGTCATATTCATCCTTTTCGTCTTCGCCGCTGCGCGGCTCGTGATCTCCATCTGTTTCGTCTTCGCCGCTTCGCGGCTCGATCCAGTGCGTATTTGTCATCTGAAAGTACAGGAATTATTGAATCACGGAATTATCACATTTCAACACGGATACTCGCCGCTTCGCGGCTCGCGATCACCTACATGCACACATTCTCGTCGCTGCGCGACTCGAATTTGATCACGAACATTGCAGCTACGCTTCGCGCAATTCCACGAGGCTAACTCGTCGCTGCGCGACTCGAAATCAACGCAAAACAAACACAAAGAGAGATAAACACGCCGCCGCACACATAAACAGAGATAAACAGCTGAACGCGCGCGGAGAGAGTCCAGACGAGGCAGAGAAACAATTTGTGTTTTTATCGTGTCGGGAGCCAACTCGGCTTCCTCGGGGAATTTCTCGGCTCATATGGGTCAGAAAATTGCGAACGAATACTTGAAAGACTCGCAAAATTATTCTGCGTCGAATGAGCTACGGCACGACCTCGCCGCTGCGCGGCTCGTGAAGAAACAATTGCGCGCGCGTTTCCCGCGCGACCGACCGAACTTATGGATTTTCCACGCGACCGCCGCCGCCGCCGGACAACGACGTACACATCGGCGCTGCGCGCCGCCGCGCCGCTTAAACGCTTGTTACTCTCTTATAAATGTAACCAGGCCCCCTTGGGCCTGCCATGTTTGCGGGAGCCATTAAGAGTTCGCGGGGGATGCTCGCTAAAGAAGAAAGCTTCGCTTTACACTGATTCTAGAGCTTTTAGGCCGTGGGTTACTGTAGGACACCTTAAGACAGAGGGAGACTGCTCGCCGCTCCGCGGCTCGCTTCTGGAACAGCGGGTGACTGCTCGCCGCTTCGCGGCTCGTCATCTCCATCGTCTTCGCCGCTTCGCGGCTCATGATTTCCATTTTATTCGTCTTCGCCGCTTCGCGGCTCATCCTCTATCTTCTCCGTCTTCTCGCCGCTGCGCGGCTCATGATCTTCATCTGCTTCGTCTTCGCCGCTTCGCGGCTCATGATCTTCATCGTCTTCGCCGCTTCGCGGCTCGATCCAAGGCGTATTGGTCATCTGAAAGTAGAGAAATTGTTTAATCACGGCATTATCACATTTCAACACACATTCTCGCCGCTCCGCGGCTCATGATCTCCATCTGCTTCGTCTTCGCCGCTTCGCGGCTCATGATCTCCATTGTCTTCGCCGCTGCGCGGCTCGTGATCTCCATTTTGTTCGCCGCTGCGCGGCTCATGATCTCCATCTGCTTCGTCTTCGCCGCTTCGCGGCTCATGATCTCCATCTTCTTCGTATTCGCCGCTCCGCGGCTCATGATCTCCATCTTCTTCGTATTCGCCGCTTCGCGGCTCATCATCACCATCTTCGTGGTCTTCGCCGCTTGGCGGCTCATTATCTTCTTCTTCTTCGCCGCTCCACGGCTCGTGATCTCCATCTAGTCGTCTTTTCGCCGCTCCGCGGCTCGTGATCTCCATCTAGTTCGTCTTCTCGCCGCTCCGCGGCTCGTCATCTCCGTCGTCTTCGCCATTCGCGGCTCATTTTCATCTTCTTCGCCGCTTCGCGGCTCGATCCATCGCGGATTTGTCATCTGAAAGTAGAGAAATTGGTGAATCACGGCATTATCACAATTCGACATGCATACTCGCCGCTTCGCGGCTCGCGATCACCTACAACACACATTCTCACCGCTTCGCGGCTCGCGATCACCTACATGCATACATTCTCGCCGCTTCGCGGCTCGAAGTCTTGTCTTCGCCGCTGCGCGGCTCATGATCTCCATCCTTTTCGTCTTCGCCGCTTTGCGGCTCGATCCATTGCGTATTTGTCATCTGAAAGTACAGCAATTATTGAATCACGGAATTATCACATTTGCAACACGGATACTCGCCGCTTCGCGGCTCGCGATCACTACAGTCACACATTCTCGCCGCTCCGCGGCTCGCAGTCGACCAAGAACAGTGCAGCTGCGCTTCGCGCAACTCCCGAGGCTGACTCGTCGCTGCGCGACTCGAAATCAACTCGAAACAAACACAAACAGAGATAAACACGCCGCCGCACACATAAACAGAGATAAACAGCTGAACGCGCGCGGAGAGAGTCCAGACGAAGTCAGAGAACACGTTTGTGTTTTTATCGTGTCGGGAGCCAACTCGGCTTCCTCGGGGGATTTCTCGGCTCACATGGGTCAGAAAATTACGATTGAATACTCGAAAGATTCGCAAAATTATTCTGCGTCGAATGAGCTATGGCACGACCTCGCCGCTGCGCGGCTCGCGCAGAAACAATTGCGCGCGCGTTTCCCGCGCGACCGACCGAACTTCTGGGAATTGGACACCGCCGCACGACGACGAGCGTCGCTGCGCGCCGCTAAACGCCTATTACTCTCTTATAAATGTAAACCAGTCCCCCTTTGGGGGACTGCCGTGTTTGCGGGGCCGGTAGAGAGTTTGCGGAAGCCTGTTTGAGAGTTTGCAGGAGCAATGTACGCTAAAGAGAAAGCTAACGCTTTATACCTGCTCCTAGTCCTAATATGAGGGTTACTGTAGGCGATGTAATTTGTGTTTGCAAACAAAACCGATCGTAAAGAACCAATCTTTAAAGCTCCGTTACATAACTCGGATCAGCGGAGGACGCTTCATGATTTTCCTCTTGACGACGCCTATCAGTGACGACGACGTTCAGCGACGAATACGCATCAATGACGACAACGGCTATGCGACATGCAGCGACCAATCAGCATCAATGCCAACGACGTCTCAGTGCCTCAGTGCCTCAGTGACGACGACGTTCAGCGACGAACGTCGTCGCTATCTTCACAACACGTATTCTCGCCGACGTTCAGCGACAATGAAGTATCAGTGACGACGACGTCCGGCGACGACGAAGTATCAGTGACGACGACGGCTATCAGTGACGACGACGTTCAGTGACGGCGACCTCCAGCGACGACGGAGCATCAGTGACGACGACGTTCAGCGACGACGACGCATCAGTGACTGCTGTACACTGCTCGTCCCTTCTCGGCTCGTCCCTTTTACAGTGACGACAAATATTCCCCGAGGCTACTCGCCGGTTTGCATCTCGAGATCAACTGCACCATACGAAGAAGCAAATGAAACAAACAACGACGGATATACGCGCGCGAAGAGAGTCCAGACAATGACAGATCTTAAAGAAACAATCTTTACACCTCCATTAAACAACTTAGACACAAAAAAACAACAACAGTTAAACTACTTTTTCGAACGGCTTCTTGTAGAGCGCCGCTTCTTCGGCTCAGTAGGCCCTTCAGGCTCCGTAGCGTCATGGACAACAACCGAACCTGCGTTTTCTCGAGTTTCATCTTTTTGAGATTGGGCAGAATCCACTGCTTCAAGATGAACGCCTTTGTTCATAACATGTTGTAGAGGATGTTGCAGGTCCAAGTCTTCAATCTGCTTCTCTTCATTGCGTTCAATCTTTTCGCTTTTCTCACCCTCGAGTTTCACTGTTGAAATTGTATCTCCAATGAAATTTCTGGCGACTCTATCTGCCTCGACAATCTTGAAAAACTCGTTATCCGGGAAATTTGGATCCCACTGCGTGAGAGCGGATTCATGTTCTTGTTCAGTTTGCTTTGGAGTGGAGCAGGCGAGAGGGTCCATGGGAGGGGCAATCCGAACGTTCTTCAACGCGTTTACGTGCAATTGCTTAACGGCCAGTGCTTTTGCTTCGCATTTCCATTCTTCCGTTAGAAGACGATTGACTTCCTTTAGCTTCTTTTCCAACTGCGTTTTCTGGTTACGCAACACGGCTTGCTTTTGCTGACTCGCGTCGACGACCTCGTGCATCAATCGAA
>MQUG01000850.1:0-56028 GCA_007213375.1 Steinernema feltiae | reverse complement strand
TTTAATTCAATTTTTGAAGTCCGGACAGCTGATATTATTGAAGTCGCTTTAAGATGCACAGAATGGGCACGCACATTAAAACCGCGTTTAAATCATTTTATTTAATTTTTAATTTAAATTCGGAAGCGAAAAAATCAAAAAAATCTGATAATAGAACTGATGACATAACAGAACTGACAGAATTTTTTTGAACCAAATTAAAATTGAAATACAAGTCTTGAAAATGTTGCATTTTTTCAATTTTCGCAAACAACTAAGCGATTATTGAAATAAGTCATAGCACATTATCATATCTAATTAAATTAAATTTGTTATATCAAGAGTTTTAAAAGTTGACCAAGATCGGTAATTTTAATAAATAATATACAAGAATTTCGTTAATTTGTTTCAATTCTTCTCATTAAAAAAGTATTTTTGCATCTTTTGTTTTTTCTATTTTTTCCACAAATGTTGCAATTATTGCCATAAATCTTTGAAATTCTGAATTGTTTTACCATTTTTACCGTTTAACAATTTTACCCAATAAATCGATATATATTTTCCATTGCATAGTTGGGCAAAATCAAGAGCCTATTTATGTACGTGCGTAAGGGTTATGCGAACAGTGCAACTTGCACATGCGCTACCAACAGGCGTCAATTTTTGTTGGTTTAACAAAAAACTCGTTTATAAAATTACAGAAATTTTTGTGACGGCCTACATTCCCCTTCTCTCTATCACATATCTAGTCGTTCCGCTTTCAAGTCATGAATATATACAGCAGATAATCAATTTTTGATATTACTAACAAATAACTGACACAATTGCTCCAGTGTCTAACTTTTATTCATTTTTGCCAGGAACCGTTCCAATTTAAATGTATTCCATTGAAACATCATTTTGCGGTTTCAGTAAGATTTAGAAAATCTATATTTCAAGTTAAAAATTTTGTTGATTTTTCTCACCGATTATCAACCATTCGAATTTTAGAACTCAGGAGTGGAGTAATTTTCCTAAGTTAATTTGCAGGTTTTCTAGCTAATTCTATTGAATTCAAATTGAATTTTTGAAGAGAGCTTGTTGTTGAAATACGGCATAATTTTTGAAGTTACGCAGCTGCTTCTAGAATCTAAAATATGTTGCGGATACAGTCAACATTCCATCACGGTTTATTACAAGTGCATCTAAATTTTTGCACGGGTGACTTTCCACCTTACAGAAAATTTAATTTTGTCTCTTATAGTCCACGTATTCCCAAAAATTAATTATTAATTTTTGCACATGTACGTAAAATTCGTAGTTGTTGTTTTTAAAATTTTCTGTAAATTCAGACACGTAATTCCACTTTATCTCTAATATATCCCTTCATTTTGTCTACAAATCAAGAATGTAAATAGCAAATAATAAATTTTTGATATGAAACACTCGCAAATGCTCCAGTTCGTACATATTGAAGCACAATGTGGGTTTATGCGTAAATCAAATTTTTGATGGCTTCAATTGTTATGGTGGGGCCATAAGAAAACGCGTAGAAATACAAACAAAACAGAGATAAATCATTTTTGGGATGGAACGGTTCTACTCTATCCCTTTTTTTCCCATAGAATTTTGCGCACGCCACCAATCCACGACAACAGAGAGTAAAGTTCAAATTTGAATTCTACAGATTGCTACTCTCTTTGCCATTAACATAAACCTCTGGAATGTGAGCATTAGTCGTATCCAATCAAATTTGTGATGACGGAGTTATAAGAATTACGAACAAAACAGAGAAAAATTATTTTTGAGGTACAATGTTCCTTTATTATCTTTCCATATTTTTGACGGCTATCATTTTGTCCCTATTCGTATCGTTCCATAGACGTAGTGTGGATACAACAGAGAACAAAGAGTAGAATAATTTTTGCGTGGAAGCTTCGTTCTAATTTTAACTAGTGATTTTTGAGCACGTCGACTTCTTTATGGTTGCTTTTGTTCAGGCATCATAATAACTTGAAAATTTTAAAGATTTGAGTTTTTAGATTTTCTTTTTTTCCGATTTTTGTGCATAATTCCAACTTGCGAATTTTAGAATTCAGGACTACAGTAACCCTTCCACGTTAATGTGCAGGTTTTCTAGTGAAATTCTTTTTAATTTCAATGGAATTTTTGAAAAAGGTAAAATTAAAAGTTTAATTTTTGAAACTATAAACAACAAGAGTAGTTCATTCCAACGAATTCGTCAGTTTTCGTGGTCACAAATATAGTCACTAGTCCGTGGATCTTAATTTTCAGTTAACAGTTAACAAGTCTATTTACTTTTTGCAAAAACTCTTCTTAATTCTAATTTAAATGCAAATTAATTATGAATTATGGTGACGGCCTTCATACAGAGGTTTCGGGTCAACAATAAATTTTTAGGATTTAAGGATCAGTACCATTGAGCGGCACGAAGCATGCACGTGTTCATTCCATGCGGCACTACTTATCAGCACTCGAGCAAAAATTAGTTGTAGATTTTTGCTGCTGGTAGGTTGCCATAAGCTATGAATGAAGCACGCGTAAAGTTTTATCTGAATTGAACCACGAATTGAATTTTTTTTCTTATCAAATAATTTTTGGGGCAGGTAATTTTTGAATAACTCCTCGATAACAAAGCCATCATTGGAATGTTTACCTTTTAAAAAAATTAACTCATTACTACGGTTGTTTTTTTACGTTACATTGTTTAATCTGTTTTTTTTTTTTGCTTATTCAACTCCTTCATTTCCACTCAACATCTGGTCTAATTTGAACAGCCAAGCTTAAATTAAGCTGTAAAACTCCGGTAAAACAAATGAAGATGTATTTTTTGGATAGCAGTACACTCGAATTGAATTAGCTAGTTTTGACAAGCTAGAACTGGAGCTAAAGTTGATTTAAAAAATTCCTCGTAATATTTTAATTTTCAAAACAGCATTTGGGTTAACGGTATTCCATCAAACTATTTTTGAAAAGTTTGAGTATGGTCTGTTGATTACATTTCAACATCAAGCCTTTTTTATTATAAATCATTTTAATTTTTTAATTATTTTCTCTAAATTTTCTACTTTAAGCTCAATTAAAATCAAAATATTCCGTATTAAAGTCTTTTTTTGTTCAAAAAATAGACACCTTCGTAGAGTTCGGATACGACATATTTTTGCTTGCGCAAGTCGGCCTTTCGAACCTGTGAGACAAACAGCACTATCGGACAACACTCTCTTATTTCTAGCGACGCTTTTTGCAGCATTTTCAAGCATTTCACATACACGTATTTACCGCTATATCGCTGCTCAGTGAGTGTATTCAACGACTGCTAGTCTGTTTGCTCTCCACTCAAGCCAAGTAATAAGCCATTTAGCAATAATTTATCTCTTTTTTTGCCGTGGTCTTTTTGAATCATTTATTTTTGTGGAGCCAAATATGAAACAGAAAAATGATTTCAAAAATTTTGTAATATTTCTATGGTTTCCACGATCTTTACCAGCATTTAATTCGACAGTACGTTTTTAAAGTGCGAAATATGTTATACTTGTGGTTTGAGGTGCAAAATTGATTTTTTACTAGCCTTCAAAGGCCTTCAAGAACAAAACTTTTTTTGCTTGAGGAATTTGTACTCAAATTGCAAAAACATTGTTTTTTGCGCTTGATCTGGACCAATGTTTCCACTATCTGTTTTAGCAACATGTGAAATGTAGAATTTAAATAATGAAATGTTAAACTTTAAATGCTAAAATGTTAATTAATTTAATTCGTTTTTTGAAAGCTGGTCTGCTTATGTTGTTGAAGTCGCTTTAGGATGTACAGAATGGGCACGCACATTAAAACCGCGTTTAAATCATTTTATTTAATTTTTAATTTAAATTTCGATGATAACAAGTTATGATTAGTTCGAAAGCAAAAAAATCAGAAAAATCTGTGCAAAATTTAATCCTTAAGCCGATTTATGTCATTTAAGCCGACTTTTATCTAAAATCTGTGCATTTAAGCCGACTTTTATCTAAAATCTGTGCTAAAATCTGTGCAAAATCTGTGCAAAAAGGTGCAAAATTGATTTTTTACTAGCCTTCAAAGGCCTTCAAGAACAAAACTTTTTTTGCTTGAGGAATTTGTACTCAAATTGCAAAAACATTGTTTTTTGCGCTTGATCTGGACCAATGTTTCCACTATCTGTTTTAGCAACATGTGAAATGTAGAATTTAAATAATGAAATGTTAAACTTTAAATGTTAAAGCTAAAATGTTAATTAATTTAATTCATTTTTTGAAAGCTGGTCTGCTTATGTTGTTGAAGTCGCTTTAGGATGTACAGAATGGGCATTAAAACCGCGTTTAAATCATTTTATTTAATTTTTAATTTAAATTTCGATGATAACAAGTTATGATTAGTTCGAAAGCAAAAAAATCTGAAAAATCTGAAAACAGAACTGATAACAGACACAATTTTTGATATTTTATCAAAACAAATTTGACCTACAAGTAATGAAAATGTTGCATTTTTCGCAAACAACTAAGCCAATATTACAATAAATCATAGCACATCATCAAATCTAATTAAATTAATTTTGTTATATCAAGAGTATTTTAAAAGTTGACCAATTTTGTTAATTTTAATAAATAATGTACAAGAATTTTCGCTAATGTGTTTCAATTCTTCTTATTAAAAAATAATTTTTGCATCTCATTTTAATATTTTTGTGCTGTTTAGTTTTTCTATTTTTTACACAAAATGTTGCAATTATTGCCATAAATCTTTGAAATTCTGAATTGCATGAATGATGTCCGCAAATAGAATATTTAAATAAATCAAATTATATTTTTGCGCCGACGAATCACTATCAAAATCAAAGTCATAATCAACAAAAAATCATTATTGATCGTGCATGCGTCGAGCGTCGTGCTCATGTACGCTAAGAGAAACCTTTTCTCTTTCGGCATCATTTTTGCGCCCCGGTTTCCGTGTTATTTTTTAATTTTGATTTTTAACAAAAAATTTTAATGTCCAGAAGGTACACTTTGGCTACAAAGCAATTTTTAATTTTTCATTTTAAGGATTTTTGATTGCCGGTGTTCGTTTTATTTTCGTTAATGTTTATCGATTTATTACCGCTAGTGTGGAGAATTCATGGCAGACCCATCACAAGTTGAACAAGTTCCCTTAATTTAATTTAATTATAAATAAGAATTGTCTCTAAATGTTTTTTCGTCATTTGTCGTTATTGTGATTAAAATTGTCGTTAAAAATTCATTTTTTTTTAGGCCTGATTGGTCTTGCATCGATTTATTCCCGCTAGTGGCGATTTAATAGCAGACACAATTTTTGAGATTATTTATCAATTCCAAAAAAAATGGCACAATTGTTGTCTCTGCGGCAATTGCCTCTGCAGTTTCTAAAACAATGGTCACAAGTAACAATTACAATCGCTGAAAGATTCGTTCCAAAATAACCGGTTTTTTGTTGCAGGGCCAACTGTTTCTTTTCGGTCAAGAGACGCTTCAAATCACCTGACGGATTTTTTCCAACAAATTAAAAATCTATTTTTGGCCATTTTGTCGTTGCCGTTTACCAGGAACAACAAACAATGTGAACTTTTTTTATTACAAATTTTTGAACGTCTTTCTGCTAACCTTCAAGCTTTAGAATGAAACTTAACAATAGATTTTTGGTAGGAATTTCATTTGATTTTCTATTCAAAACCTGTAATTTTATGTTGGAAACAATTTATTTAACAAGATTCAAAGGTATGAGAAGCACTGAAATGTTAGTTGCCAAAATTTAAATTTCTTTAATTTCCTTTCTTTAATTTCTGCTTTTATTTTGTAATAATTCACCGTTTTTTAAATTTACAACTTTTTAAATCGCGGATTTGGCGCTGAGTGCGGTTCATTTACCCTTTCCCGTATTCAAGTATCTCCCGTACTTGAATTCCAACTTCTCAAAACACAAATGTTGATTTAATCCATTTTATTTCAACCCCTAAGCATTTTTGCTTAAAACATGCCGACCTTTCCGTCGACTCAAGACTTCTGAGGGAGATTTATCATCTTGAAATCAGCGATTTAATCAACTACACAAAGCCTAGTTGTATGACTGGACATAAGTTCATTTGCGTTGACAGTAAGAGCTCTGATTATTAGTTTATAGCCCCAATTTCTTCGTCTAATCTAATTTGACAAATTGATTTCACCTTTAGATAATCGAATTTCTTTTTCTATTAATTTAGTTAAATTTTAGAGCCGTAACCTTGTTAATAATATTCGATGGCTTTAAAAGATGGGTTTCCACAATGCTAGAGTTTAGGCAGCCTTCAAACTGTGTATTTTAATCCAAAATTTTGTGTTTTCAATCTGGAACAGACCACTACATCTTCAGCTGATTTTTGCGTCTTCTCAAGCTCCCATTTGGCGCGCTGGATGCGTTTCATTTACCCTTTGTATCGCCGCGGAAGTCATAATTTAGATCACTGGAGTGGTGTTGATTTGTGTTATTTTCAGATCTTTTGCGGAAACTCGTTGTACTGTGTTCATCGGCTACTACTCGGTGAGGATGATATTCACTATGATGCATTTTTGTCGGTCATTTCGCGGTGCCACCGTTCTTGCAATTTATGGGCATTTTTGAAATTAAGGACCTACGATTTTTTTGTGGCTGTTTTCTGGACAATTTGGACGCTATTTTCTTTTAAGACCAGACGTTATTTTCTGTTATTTTCTTCACTTTCTTAATTTACACAAATTTGCAATTTTAATGTCCGTAATCTCGTAGTAAGTCTTGACCACAATAATATTTTTACTTACGATTTTGTGCGTTTTGCACGATAGGAAATGCTAGCTTCTGCTTGCAAATCAATCATTATACCTAAATCACCTATTGAAGAAAACGATTGAAGAAAAAAATCTATTGGGAAACTGTTAAGGTCAGTGTTCAAGTTTTATTGTTACTTTTTTAGAGGTTTTTTGTAGCGATTGTTGGCAGAACCCAGCACATCTTAGGCTAATATTCTGAGGCTGATTGCTGAGGATTCATTTTTAATGTACCAAGCTAATCCCTGTGAGTTTGATGACCACTTTTTTCATCAAGGCACAATTCCGCTGCAGTCCTTGGACACTGAGCTTATCTCATGTAACCAAACTAACTTTAAATGTCAATGTCTTCAATTATTTTACTCAACGCCTATGAACAATTGCAAAACAATAATGCTTTTTAATTCTTTTCCAGTTGTTCACAACTCTATTGATTTTAAATAAACTTGAACTTGTGCTGCCCAGAATTGGCTAAAAAACATTTTCAACTTTTTTTGCTAAGTTTTGACGTACTTGGACAGGTTTTGTTAAATTTTTGAGGTCGATCATTCCATTCAATATTTGACTGACTCCCCCAGCTTGTGTGAGCTTCACTTAACTAGGAAACATTTTTGTCCTTCAGCAATTCTTGCATGCTGAGCAGATCCCTGCAAATCTCGTTAAATCATGTCTTCAATTATTTTGTCATAGTACTATTAATTTTGATTTTAAACAAAAAATTTTATTGTCCAGAAGGTTACAAAAGAATTTTTCATTTTTCAGATTTTTGATTGCGTCCATTATTTGATTATTGATTATTTGATTGCGTTTTGATTAACCAAATCCAAAATTTTTGATGTCAATAATGCAATCCTGGTTTTATTACTGATTTATTTTCCTTTAAATCTCGTTGAAACAGTGTCCAGAAGATAAACATTTCCGCCAAAAATTTTTTTTAAATTTACCATTTTTGACCGTATCATGACCGATCATGAGCATGTGAAAAATCGGAAATTTTTGTTGACCGGGTAAGAGGTTACAAATCTACATTACCTGAATCTTCCAGCTTACCTTCGTGCCTGTGGTACATCAATTATGAAGCATTTTTGCGTACAGTCCTGCTGCCGTTCTTGCCCACTAATGGCTTAACTCAGGGTGACATTTTGGTCGCATAAAATTGAGCAAAATAATAAAATTTTAAAATTTTTCTCAAAAGGTCATTAAAATGCCTGAATTATTTTACAGAGCCTTTTTACAGAACAGAAGGAGATCTACTACTCACATTATTGGCATAATAAAAAATCATTATCGATAGGGAAATCCATAGGGTCAACGGACGGACAAGAAAAGGTTTTTGCACATGAGTTGATCAATTTGAATTATTTCATTTTCCATGTTTACACAATGTTTAAAAATATTTTAAGCAAAGCTGTTTAAAATTCTTTTCAAGAAAACATTTTTGCGCGCCACTCTTTCGAACGTTTTTTAGATTTTTATTTTTCAACTGATTGTGCTATGACTCATACTATGAAGCATTGTTGTCAAGACACGGATAATCCTCCTGCTTGATAACGGACAAAAAAAGATTTTTGCATACATTATCCCACTGTTTATAGTGTTTCGTTTCAATTATTTTATTTTCCTTTAAATCTCGTTAAAACAATGTTAAAAAAATTTTTTTTTAGAGAATCTAATAGCCATAATACATTTTTATACAAATTTTTGTTCATCTCATTCGCCACCAGATCTTTAGCTCACCTTCGTGTTAGATCAAGCTTTAATTAAACGTCAATTTTAAAAATATTTATTGTTGTTAAATCCACAAGGACAACAGGTTGTTCATATCAATAAATCTAGTTTTTCAGTACTTTGCCGCACTCAAGCTAATCATTTTAGGTCTATAGTTCTGAAATCCATAGAGACAACAGGTTTTCAAAATTTTTGCATTTTTTGAACGTTTTAATTACTTTCAAGAATGTAAACTTTTTACATATTTATTTTTCAATTGTTCGTTGCAGAACGAAATGTTTTTAAATATTTCACACAAATCCTGTTTACAAAATAGGCATAAATTCTGCTATCAATGTTCAAATCATTAAATTAAGAATTTTTGATGTTGCGGATGTCTTTAATCTTTAAAGTCTGTAAACTACTTACACAAAGACCTTTCTACACTCTATGCTTTAAAAATTGTATTGATAAGGAAACCATAGGGATAACGAACAAGAAGAATACATCATTTTTGCAAACATAATAAATCTGCTTTTTATAGTTTTTCCTTTAAACTATTTTATTTTCCTTTGAATCTCGTTAAAATAATGTTTTTAATAATATTTTTTAGAGAGCCTTTTACCGAATGAGATCTAATACTCATATTAATGTTCATATCAATAAATCGAGAATTTTTGAAGCTGAAATATCCAATCAATCATCTTAGAATCAGTGCTTAAATCTTTAAACATTGTTTGCCTGTTTTGTAGGAGATCCCACTACACACTCAGCTCATCTTTGTGTAATCTCACGCATTCAGACTTATGTTTTAATTTTAAAAATCGTAATTGCTAGGAAATCCATTAAAAAAGGACATTTTTAAGAAATTACATTTTTGCATGATGTTCTTGAGAAACAATGTCTTTGATTATTTTACCTTTTTACAGTGCCTAGTCGATGTTAATATCAATATATTAAGAATTTTGGGAACAAATACTATCACTGCTCAAGTCGATCATTATAGACTTTGACTATGACTTTTCAATATTTAAATAAAGTTTTTATTAAATTTTTTTGTTCATGGGATTACCCCACCACATCTTTAGCTCACCTTCTGTTAGCTCAAGCAGTCAGTCCTTCAACCTCAATTTTAAAAATAGTTATTGTTAGGAAATCAACAGGGACAACAGGTTTTCAAGAAAACATTGTACAAGCTTTCAACTTACTTTCGATCACTTTTAGATTTTTATTTTTCAATTGTTTGTTGCAATTTTCAATTTTCAATTTCAAATATTTGAATTCTTCAAAGTGAGTAAACAACTTATTCAAAGACTTTCTTACACTCGTTGACTGTCAACACAGCTTTGAAAATCGTTATTCTTAAGAAATAGAGCGTGACAACGGACAAGAAAACATTTTTGTAAATGACTTTTCTTCTAGTTTTTCCTTTAAATTATTTTAAATTAGTTTAATAAATTAATTTATTAGTTACTTAGTTAATTAATTAGGTAATTAGTTTAATAAATAAAATAAATTAATAAATTCTAAATTATATAGGCACTCGATATAGGCAAATTATATAGGCATTATATCAATGACTTAAATCCGTGTTTAAATAAAGTTTTTATACATTTTTTGTATACCGAATTCCCTATCCAATCTTCAGCTCACCTTCGTATTAACTCAATCATTCAGACTTGGATCTCAATTTTAAAAATTATTATTGTTATTAAATCCACAAGAGTTTTTTTTCTTTATTGCACTTGCACGTTTTTGGTATAAATCGTTAAATCGTGGTATAAATATCGTTAAAATCATTATTTACAAAGACCTTTCTTATAATCATAATAATTGCGTACACTCTAAGACACAGCTTTGAAATTCGTTATGGTTAGGAAATCCAAGAAGAATAAGTGGGAATTTTTGCAATTGAGCGGGATTAACCGTTTTTATAGTTTTTTCTTTGAATTATTTATTTTCCTTTAAATCGCGTTAAATCATTGTTTTTAAATAAATTACACAAAACAAGATCTGAGACTCATATCACTGTTAAATTCAACAAATCGAGAATATATGATAATGTAGCTTATATCACATATCAATCATTGGTGACTCTCTATGACTCTGAAATTACAGCTTTGGAAATCGTTGTGGGGTTAGGAATTCCAAGAACAATAAGTGGGAATTTTTGCAAACAATTAACCGTTTTTTATTTTTCTATTATTTATTATTTTTATTTATTTTATCTATTTTATTATTTATGTTTTTTCTTTCTTGAAATTATTTATTTTCCTTTAAATAAATCATTGTTTTTATATAAATTACACAAAATAAGACCTGAGACTCATTTCAACAAATCGAGAATACTTGAGAATGCAGCTTATATCCCATTTCATTCATTAATGACTCTCTATGAGTTAAATCCAAGTTTAAATACGCTTTTTTTGGAACTATTTAGTGCATTCGCCACCACCTTCAGCTCACCTTCGTGTTAGCTCAAGCGCCGCTAATTCAAAGGCTGTTTTCGTTTCTTTGACACTCTGTCTCGCCGCGAAAAGACTCATTTAGATCAGCGGCGCCGCCGCCGCCGCCGGGACGCGACTCAGAGGTCCTCGGGCCCGACGCCCTCCCGGCCACAGAAGCTCCGCTTCTATTGACGCGGCTGCGATCTGATAAATTGTGTTTTCTCTTGCATTTTCCACTCAATGAAATATCTATAATACATTTTGATGGGAATTGTGCGCCGTGTGGCGTCACAGCGCACAAGAGGCGACGCCGACCACACTTTTCTTCGCTCCGCAAGCTCCCCGCCGGCGTCTGTGGCAGCACGAAAGCGGATGGCTTTGTCGCAGCTGGAAAGCTGCTGCTGCTGTTCGTGTCTGCGAGAGAGGAAGAACGGCGATGCGATGACGTTGCGTTCGGGTTGTTCCGGGGTTGGCGGCCGAGCAGAATGACGAGGTTTTTCTTGTTTTCAGTCGCGTTGAGTGGCGGTGATTCGTGCTATTTTCAGATCCGCTGAAGACCTGGTATTCGTGTACTTGGCTGCTATTGTTCGTTTGAGCTGATTTTAGGAAGGAAGCATTTTTGTTTAGATGATTTCCATTATAAGCATTTTTGGAGCGGCATTCGTGGCGCATCCTTAAAAAGACTGAAAAGTTCTAAAAAAAAGCGGTTACTAATGTGATTTGTCGAAAGCCAAGGAAGCTTGATTAATAACGTAGTTAAATTGATTTTGAACATCGATTTGAATGCTTTAATTGGTTTCAATTTTTGAATGGAGTTCTGATCTTTAATTAAAACGTTCTTTTTTTTTAAATTTTTTTTTTAAATTTAACTCTATTTTTTAAATTTTTTATTTGATATGTCGGCGACAATCAAATCAATGACTATTAGATTGCAAAAACTCAGATTATTCTAAATATATAAAATTGCTCTTTGAACTTCATTTACAGTGATTCAAAATGTAGAAAAAATCAAATCAACATTCTTTGTGTGCCTTAAATCTTTTAAACAGTTTCTTTTTTATTGTAGATTTTAGCCTAAAAATTTGGTTATGATTTTTAATTTCAATTACAATTAAAAGTGCGATGATGGTTGGTTTAATTTAGGTGATTTATTGTTTGTGCTAAAAAATCCAAAATTTTTGACGTCTCAGGAACATCTTTATTCCAACTTTCGATAAATCTTTTCGTTTAAACGTTTAAAATCAAAATTCCTTCAGCAACGCGAATTAAAGCTGACAGTAAAACAAAGGAAAAAAAGTTTGTTGAAATTCTCAAACAGTGGTGTTAATATACATTGTAGGTTCAAGCTCATATTGAAAAAAAAAGCATTTTTGTCTGCACAACTACCTCTTCTTTTTCACGCTTTATGGGCATTTTTATAGCTGCGTTTTAGAATTATGTCAGTTTAGATTTTTGAACGCCAGACATTCGTCTTAAATCCTTCTTAATACATTTTTTTTACTATAAAACGCGGTTGTTAATTTGAATTGCATAAAGATACGAGGAAAGTTTGACAATTCCTTTTAAATGACTTTTTAGAATAATTTTTGATTAGGAAGGCTCTCTCCTGCAATAAAATGGACTGCAATACAATCAATTATGCATATATTTATATTTTAATGTTCTTAAACTAATCTTTTAAATCTGTTAATATCATTTACTGTAGCTTTAAAGTATTAAAACAATTTTTGGCTGTAGATTTCTCGAAATCTACAGAAATCTATATAAATGCTACAGCTTTGAAATTCTGATTTATCAATTCAGATGTACGGAAGTCCTGGTATAAATGAACTTGGCTGCTATTGCTGAAGCTCATATTAAGAAGGAAGCATTTTCTTGTGATAACGTCTTCTCTACAACCATTATGGGAATTTTTAGCTGTTATTACGGAGTAAACCAGTTTAGATTTTTGTCTTCCATATGTTTTATATAAAATTATAATTATAAATTATGCTAATTTTAAAAAGAATAAAAACGGAAGAGCATTTATTTATTTTTGGTTTAATTTTAATTCAAATAGATTTTAAACAACCGTGAAATTTGTTTCCATTCGGTTTATTTAAGCCGAAAAAATTGTAGTTATGATTTTTGATTAAAACTTTCTACAGAATGCTTTAAAGGGCATTTTGCTATGAAAACATCTTCTCTCCCAACATTATGGGAATTTTTAGCTGTTTTTACGGATTAAACCAGTTTAGATTTTTGAACGCATGGCTGTCTTCCTTAAAATTGCGTATTATCAACTAACTTTGATTAAATCAATCATTGCCTTGAATCTTCATTATTTAAAATTTAAAAAATGTAAAATTTGAAATTTTTTTGAACGCATCTGTCCATTTTTTTAATCATGGACTTTTTAAAAAATTCGTTGCTTTCTAAATACTTATCGCAGATTAAACAATTTTTTGTTTCTCTCCGAGAGCCTCCAAATTCCCGAACAGGCACAGGACAATTGGTAAATATGTTTTTCTATAATATATGAAAAATTTCAAATGTTTCACAGTTTACTTACAGTTTTTTTAAATCGTTTTGTTTCTCAAATTTTTGTTCTTGAAACCATACACTTTGGACAGAATTCGTTGCTCTCTGAGTACGTACAGATTGATATTTTTTTTTGCATACTCTGATTCTCTCTAAACGGTTTATTATCATCAAAAGATTAAAAATGGAAGCACTTGTATTTATTTTTGCATCAAACGTTGTTTGACAACTGTTTAGAACAAACAAATTGCTATAATGTTAATGATTCAACTTTTTGATAAATAGCTAATTTTGCAGCTTTTTGCATGTTTAAATTTTTTAACATTTTTGTTGCACATTAGCGAATTCTAAAAACAAATTAAATTAAATTTTTAATCTAACAAAATTTTTTATATATTTTTTTTTAATTTTTGCCAGGCGAGACTGCGCTTACCGTGAGAGCCTTGGTTACATTTAATGGTTCGGTATGTTTTGTGGTTGAAATGATCGATACTAAAACTAATACTAAGAGAAACAAAAAACACCAATTTTTGCCAAGTGCCACAAAGCCAAAACTCAAATATTTCAAATTAAATTAATAACTTAATTCGTGCCCTGTTTCGTTGTAGTTTTACTAATTTCCAGATTTTTTGGGAGCTTTCCCTCTAGCCTTCACGTTAACACTGTGTGGGGCTGAACAATTGCTTAAAACCAAAGGTCACCAAACAAGAGCAAAGATTGTTTTCTCATTGACGCTACGCTTAAATCTAAGCTAAATACTCTAGCAGAGAAAGGTCCAGTGAACACTCTTGACTTTACTTCTATATATCGCAAACAGCAACAATTTTAATGCATATTGACAGATTTTTTATACCAGATACCAGAGACAGCCATGAACGACACTTCAGTTTCATTTTTGGTTGCCATAATTGAGCTCTTTTAAACTCGCACAACTTCACAACTGTTCCTTAAACAAATGTCGTTGATTAAAAGTTTATGTCCAAAATAACAGCAATAAATTATAATCTTGTTTTTTGCAATTGAATCGTGTGTGCTACAACGAGAATTCAAATTATAAGAAAACGTTTTGTTGATGCGAAAATGGACGATGGTGTTAAATTTTTTAAACCATTTACATTTTCATCAATCCATTTTCAGCGGTTTCATACCATTCATTTTTGTTCACAGCCACGCTTACAAAAACAAAAATTGATTAATTGTTTACATTTTTTTAAATATTAAAACGTGAAATTATTTTATTTTAAAATATTTTAAGCTTTTTTACTTTGTTTTTCCATGCTTGTAGTAGAGCATATACGACCAGATATCTACTCTAATGTTTATTTATTTTGCCATTACGTGGCACAATCAAAGTGTTATGCCTTTTTACGTTTATACATTAAAAAAGGTTTTTTTTTGGTTTTTTGGTACCTGCTGCTTTTTCCAAATTTTTATATATTAAAATGTGAATATATTTTATTTTATTTTTACATATTTTTCCAAGCTTGTAATAGCAAAAAAAGTAAAAGTAAAAAGGGATGCGACTTCCAGATATCTGCTTATTTATTCGTGGTTCATTTTTTTATTTTTTTGAGGAATTATCATATGGCCATTATCACATGATCACATTATGGATTTTTCGTTATTAAATTTTATAAATTAAAAAAAAATTAATAATTTTTGTCGGGAAGTCCTCGGTTCGGATTGCCGGAAAAAAGTGGCCTACCATCCAAATCAACTTATAACAAAAAGCGTGATTGGTAAGTTGAAATTTCATGCAAATTTCATGTAAACTTACATGCAATTTTTAAATCAATTTTTGTTCACGGCTCGCAGTAGTGCATATACGACCAGATATCTACTCTAATGTTTATTTATTTTGCCATTACGTGGCACAATCAAAGTGTTATGCCTTTTTACATGTATACATAAAAAAATTTTTTTTTGGGTTTTTTGGTACCTGCTGCTTTTTCCAAATGTTAATCTACTAATAAATAAAACTGAACGCGGATGTGCGTCCCCAATACACTACGCGCTTTCACTCTGTCTGGCGGCGCGCGCGCGACCGGTCGTTCGAGAGTCGCACGAGGGCAAATGATAGCTCATTCGACGCGGAATATTTTTGTGCGTTTTTAAAAATTACACTCACACAGTCTTGAGCCATTTGAGCCGAGGAAATTCCCCGAGAAAATACCAAACTGTCGAATTGGCTCCCGACGCGACAAAAAACACGAATATTTTTTCTGCTCTCTGATCGTCTGACTCTATTGGCGCGGGTGAACGCGCGCGCGTTGGTTTTTGGTTCTTTTGGGATGAAAGACGCGACAATGAGTCAGCATAGAGTGTTCTGGACGTGCGGGGACTGTTTCTGCAACAATTTGGAGCAATCTGAGCGCATGCTGAATCAAACAGAGCCAAAAATGATGAAAACTCGATCAAATCGCCGATTTCGCATGATTTGGATGGATTTTGAGGTCTGTTGGTCCTCAAAACATGTCAGAATGCGTGTGAAACTTCTACAAGCAATCTGCAACCAAATTTCATACAAACGTCGCGATATATGCGCACTTCGCTCACCAATCAGCCATGTTCGAATAGCCGAATGGTACCCCTCATCTGTCTGGCCAACAGGTGGGTTGGGTGTTCGATGCCGGCCGAAGTCTCTGCATTTCTTAATTCTTCGGCCAAAAGGATAGAGGAATGCAGGGTCTTCGGAGGACTAAGGAACATCAAAAATTGCTCAAATTCAGCGCGCGCAGTAGGTCACAACATCAACTATATTTTTGACGTTTTCAACTTTGAAGCAAGGCGCGAAACGCCGAACGGACGAGGCGAGACGCGGAGCGGCGAGTGAGATGTGATTGTAAGTGAGCTGCGCGAAGCGCAGTTCTCCGAGGATTGAGGACTCCGAGGAATCTCCGAGCCCAATTGCCAAACGCTTTTCAATTTAAACCGCAAGCGTGCACCACGCTATTATGATAAACTTAAAAACAGAAACATCTTCCACACTGCGCTTTATGATCACATTATGGATTTTTCGTTATTAAATTTTATAAATTAAAAAAAAAATAAAAATTTTTGCTGAGTTGTCTTCAGTTCGGATTGCCGGAAAAAAGTGGCCTACCATCCAAATGAACTTATAACAAAAAGCGTATTTGGTAAGTTGACATTTCATGCAAATTTCATGTAAGCTTGCATGCGATGGTCGTGGATTTTTAAATCAATTTTTGTTCGCGCACAAAAGTCTTTTTATGAAAATAATTTTACATAACGCAAAATTACATTAAAAACTGGTTTCTTCCTCCATATCTTTAACTTTTACTTCAGATTAACGAAGCTGCTTTCTAGTATAGACGTACACTTTCATTTCATAAAATTCTGTATTTTTTGTAAGTTAGCGCTCATATTTTTGGCATTTTTCGAGTTGTAAAATATTAAAATTTGAACATATTTTCTGTACTCGTTTTTTACTTCGTGTTTCTGAAGCTCGTAGTAAAGCATATGCGACTTCCAGATATCCACATGGTTTAATTTATAGATGAAAATTTAAATTAAATATTTTTTAAATTATTTTTTTTTGAGCATTTCTAGCTAATCGCTTGTATTTTTGCCTTGCATTCGTGGTTGAAATTATGTTTTTAAGCACAATGGGATTTACACTTTTTGACATTTAATATAAATATAAATTTATAAAAAATTTTAAATAACTAAAATTCATTTTATTTTGGATTTTTGCAGCTAGGCCAGTAACTTCTGTTACTCGCTCGAATTGTTGCTTTTGACCGTGAACCTTAGACCACTTTTTTTAAATGTGAAACTATTTTATTTTATTTTAAATAAAATATGTTAAGCTTTTTACTTTGCCTTTCCATGCTCGTTGTTGTGCATATGCCACCAGACATCCACTCTAATTTTTATTTATTTTGCTATTACGTGGCACAATCAAAGCCTTTTTACATTAAAAAATTTTTTTTTTTTGGTACTTCTGATACTCGTCTGATTGTTGCCTTAGACCGCGCACTCGTGCTGCATTTATTATATATTATACATTTATCATATATTTTTGCAGCAACGCCAGCAACATCTGTTACTCGCTCTATTTTCAGCGGTTTCATAGCATTCATTTTTGCTCACAGCCATTTTTGTACACGCTTATAAAAACAAAAATTGATTAATTGTTGACATTTTTTAAAATGTGAATCTATTTTATGTTAAATAAAAAATTAAGCTTTTTACTTTGTCTTTCCATGCTGGTTGTTGTGCATATGCCACCAGACATCCACTCTAATTTTTATTTATTTTGCTATTACGGGCACAATCAAAGCCTTTTTACGTTTTATGCCTTTTTTACATTAAAAAAATTTTATTTTGTTTTTTTTGGTACTTCTTATACTCTTCTGATTGTTGCCTTATTCGTGCTGCATTTATTCGTGAATTTATCTCGGGCTAGATGCAAACTCAAATCTGATTAACTTCCAGGTGAGACCACGTCGATGCGCGCTCACCGTCAACGCAGCCAATCATCACGCGTGCGCACCACGACCTCTCGCTCCCTCCGCCGTCTCTCCGCAGCTGACCTCACCTGCTAAGGCCGACCGCGTTGTGTGACCACCTCCACAGCGTCGCCGCCCAATGCCAGCAGAGTCGTCGACAGCGCAGCCGTTACCGTATTCGCCACCGAAGCCGTTCTGCCTGCAGCTGCTCTACCGTTGCCGTAGGCTTCACTTGCACACCGCTGAGGAACACATAGAGAGTTGTTGTTTTGCCGCTCCCGTTGACGACGACCACACACGGTGCAACGCCGTCGGCGCCACCGACGACGCGACGTCGACCGTTCGTCTAGCCGCTTCTAGATCTCATAGTCGTCGCCAGTTATGCGAGCGGTTGGTTCATTTTACTATTTTCTTTGTGTGTTTTTTAGATTCAGGTTGATCTGGTTATGTGGCTTCAAATATTTCAGATTCTAACACTATTTTTGAATTCCGAACTGCGTTGCAAACGTAGCGCATATAACTTTAAATAAAATAAAATTTTTTTAAATTTAAAATTTAAAAAAATTTAATTCAACAAAAATTAAATTATTTTATTAATTTTTGGAAAGTGACGGGAATCTAATTTCAATAAAATCACTTTTGTATGCGTGAAAATTTATTTCGTAAACACACATCCTGTCGCTGTTTCTACAAGCATTTAATTTTGACATTCTAAAACATTTTAAACTGTTGTAGATTAACCTAGCCCGTTAATTTGTCAGTTTATTTTTATTGTCAGTTTATCAATTGAATCAAATTTTGGAACAATTGAATTTTTATCTAATCAAACGTCGCCAGTCATGCGAGCGGTTGGTTCATTTTACTATTTTCTTTGTGTGGTTTTTAGATTCAGGTTGATCCGGTTTTATGATTTCAAATTGTCAGATTCTATCAATATTTTTGAATTCCGGGCTACGTCTCAAATGGAGCGCATTTCACTTTTTGAAAATATTTAATTTAACAAAAATTAAATATTTTAATAATTGTTAGAAATTTTTTGGTATCTAATTTCAATAAAATCACTTTTGTAATCTGCGTGTAAATGTTTAAAAAAAATTATCAAAATTATTCCGTATCTTCAAATTTATTAATTTAAGTACACAATGTGGACAATTAAGTGGGTCGAAGAAAAGGAATGATTCCGCGGGAAATCCAGTCGTTGTTTCTAGGAGCATTTAATTTTGACTTTGCAATCTCTACATTTACAATATTACAATATTTTTGAACACTTGATTCTGGATTCTGGAAATTTTTTCTTGAATTCTTGAATGAGTTCTTGAAATTTTTGAATCGCACTTTTAAAAATTATTTAAATTAATTTCATTTAATAATTTTTTTTTGTGTTCAGTAATCAATCTCAATTAAATCACTTTTAATCAATTTGAATGGATTTTTTGTTCTAGGAAGTTTAAGTTCCCTAAAGTTTTCATTTGAAACTGACGTTTCAATATAGTGCTTCCTGCAAGTGACATTTTACAAAGCTTTTAGTTTTATTTTGAATAATTCAGCATTCAGTAACTCAATAATTAAAACTTATTTGCAATTGTCAATTTGGAAAATCTTTATTTTTTGAAAATCAAATATCGATCGTTCAATGTTGTGTCAAGAAGTCGTGGAAATAATTTTTGCTTTTTGATTGTTGTCAACAATACAATACGAACCTCTGTAAATCTGTCGTAAAATATTAGATTCCTCTAAAGTTTTCCTCATATTGCGAGAGAATAGAGATTTTTTGCACATGCGACGGTTTTCTGAAGTATTTTCAATCTTCCAAATTTCCCCATTATTATTGCACAAATACTACAGTATCGCCCTAAATGATCAACCTCATTTTATTAAACACATGAACGAGCGTAGATATAAAAAATCACATATTTTTGTACGTGAAAGGAGTATCCTGAAAAATTTCAATTTGGCACTATTTTTTTGAACTAAACCAGGCGGCTAAATTCTTTCTTTGATTAATCAAACAGTTTCGGCTCGGACCAACTCTCCGATCATGTGACTCTAACTGACTAAATAATTCGTTGAAAAAAGATTTAATTTTTGCACGGCTTGGTACTTTACTATATGCATTTTCGCTATCATGTGACTAATAATAGAACAACAGCTAAAGCGCTCTTTATTTAAATTTAGCTATTCATTGCTGTACCGTGTAAATTAGCTGAGGTGGAGAATTTTTGATCTCATCCGTTATTTTCTCATATTGCGAGAGAATATTATTTTTTTGTACCAAAGTTACGTAAAAGTTTAATTTCAACTTTTTCACTTTCTTCACTTTCTCACTATTACCGAAATTATCAAAAAAGTATCAAAAATCACATATTTTTGCAATTGTCAGGAAATGTACTAAATTTCAATTTTTGTCCTTTACTATCACCTTCTTCTTTGATTCATTGAACAGTTGCGGCTCGGGCCTACTTGTACATTCTTGTTACACGCTGAAAAATGAGTCTAAATAACTAATTAATTAGTAAAAAAATATTTTAATTTTTGCTGTCTTCATTCTCGCCTTCAAGTGACCAATACCAAAAGCGCTTAAGCGCTTAAAACTTGTATTTTAAACGTCTCTCTGTGCAGTAAACCGTGAAAAATTCTTCTGTTAATCTTTTTTGTGAAAAATTATCCAATACAAGCACTACCATTCTGTGTACTCTCTAATGCTTCGATCCATGTATCAGTTACATCTTAAACGATTTTGGTCAACCATTGATGAACATTGATACCCATGAAGAAGAACGTTTAAATTTTTGCGCATTCAAAGCTCTTAAAATTTGTATTTTAAACTACTCTCTGCGCAGTAATCTGTGAAAAGTTGTTCATTTAATTTTTTTTGATGCATTGAAGGTCGTTCCAGTTCAAGGGTGTTGCGTTCTTTGTACTCGCTTCTTCTTTGATCCATCTATCAGGCATCGTCTGACTAGATGCTGTGGATACTCGCTGACAACTCACTGTGAGTAGAGCTATAGAAAAATGGCTAGATTTTTGGAAAGATCAGTGACATTCTACTACATGTGTTTTCGGTCTCAACATGACACCGTCCAAGAACGCTATGAAGATTCATTTTAAACGCCAGTTTTAAACGTTTCATTGTGCGTACATAAACTTCATTTAAATTTTAACTTCATTTTTTGAACGAGCATTATCTTGAAGCTTAACCCGTTCTTTATCCCTCCTCCTTTGATCCATCTATCAATTTCGGATCAAATCCAAAATACATCTTCTCGACGTGACCGATGACAGAGCACCGTCCAAAAACGCTTTGAAAATCAATTTTAAGCGTTAATTTTACACGTTTCTTGGTGCTGAAAACCGCCAAAAATTTTACTTTTCATCATTTTTGTTCCTTGGAACATGCGATAGTTTGAAGCATATCTTGCTCGTTCACTCTCTCTGCTCCTCTATCAGCTTTGGGCTCACAATCAGCCTCCAAAAATCGTTCATTTATCAACAAAGACAGATTCCCTCGCTCTTCTCTCACCAGGGCGCTTCTCTTCGCAAACAGCGATTCTATTCTCGTTGTGTGGCGAAAACTAACACTATCATTATCATTAAATCGCAAACAATCCATCCAGGACGCAGCAACGGCGGACGGCGCTCTTCTGGCACACGATCGCTCCGAGGACCCCTATGACGCTGACGGCGGCGAGCGAGTGAAAACAGAGTAAAGACATCATCATCATCATCATCGCGGCGGCTCTGAAGGAAGATGAGATGGGATGGCGCAGTCGCCGATGGGCTGGCAAAGTACAGCGGCGACCGTGCCTAAGGGACGAGAGCAAAGTGAAGAGTGTGGCGAGAGTGGAATATCGCATAGCCGACTCGCGTGCCAAGCGACGATGCGAAGTGGAGAATGGTTATATTGACGCGTCGCGGGGCTTTTTGCCGCCGCGACGAGAGGTGTTGCACAGTTGCGTGTTTTGGAGTAATCTAGGAGAGGAGCCTTTGGCAGTCAATTCATCTATAACCGCAGAATATTTTATTTAAATATTATCATTTTTTAATTCAATCTCTTTTTTGCTAGAACTGCGGCATTTACATTTAAGATCCAAAACCTGAAAGATTTTGTGACCAGGTTTTTACATTTTTTTATTTATTTCATAGTCATATGCATTGTTCATCATTCATTGTTAATTTATATGTTTTTAAAATTTTTTGACTATTGCTGTTCTTCTAACAATCAAATAATTTCATTTTTTGAGAAATTGTAAACGGTTTTTTTTAAATCATAATTTAAAAAAAAAAATTGAAATGTTCATCATTCGGTTTAAATAAAATTAAATTTTTTTTCAATTTTTTTAATTTTCAATATTTTTCAATATTTGAGTTTCAATATTTGGACTAATCTAAGAGAAGACAACTTAGCTGTTATTTCAAACTATTCACAATATTTTATGATTTAAATATAAATATTTTTTAAATTCAATCCATTTTTTGCTAGAACTGCGGAATTTACATTTAAGATCCAAAATTATGAGAGATTTTGTGACCATATTCTTTTAATCCATTTCAAATAACTAAATTCAAATTCAAATTTGTTTAAAGATTTTTAAAATTTTTTGAGTATTGTTGTTCTTCTAACAATCAAATAGTTTCATTTTTTTTTTGCGAAATTGTGAACAAGTATTTTTTAATCATTTTTTAAGAATTAAATTCAAATGTTCATCATTCGGTTTGAATGAAATATTTTGAAATATTTTTCTTTTTTTAATGTTATTAATTAAATAGATTTTTGCTAGTGTCTTTGTCATTTTTGATCTTCCATCGATCGATTACTTTCTTTTTTATTCACAAATATGATCAGTGGACACAATTTTTTTTTTGAAGTATTGTGACCAGTTTCTATACTTTTCTGATCCATTTCAACGAATTAATTTCAAATGCATTGTTCTTTATTTTTAATTAAACATTTTTTTAATTTTTATGTTTATCGTTGGTCATCAAACAACCAAATAATTTCGTTTTCTTCACAAGTATTAACTCTGGACAGAATTCTGCTTTTTTTTAAATTTAAATATAATTTTACAAATTTTATCGCATTTCTGGTTCGTTACCCCGAATCTTTAATTCAAAAAGTTACGCAACAAAACTTTATTTTTGGTTTATCGGACAGCCGGTAGAAGATTTTGAATTTTTGCTTCTAATATTGTCAACCCAATATTCAGATAAACAGATTTCTATATTTAATATTTAATTGGTTGAACGCATATCAAAATAGAATTTATTTTGAATGAACTTCTTATTAAATTAAAATAAAACATTTTTTGGTGGGAGTATGGTCGGCTTTCTTCTCGAATTAATAAAATTTAATTTAAACCTTTAAACCAAATCTCTAATCGTTACTGCTATAATTTCTCTACACTATAATAAAATATTTTTGGAGATGGAAATTCAGATTCTCCTTAAACCAACTGCACAGTCAATAGAAGTTTATGCAGTATTAAATTGTTAATTTGAAAAAAATAAACATTTAGAAAGCATTTTTGGGGACCTTTCTTCGACTCCGGTCCGGTCCGGTAAATTAAATTAATTTTAAATTAATTAAAAATAAAATTTTTGGTCGCTTTCTCGCGATGCAATCACGTAGTACGATGCCTAAACGAAAAGCTCTAAATTAAATTGGAATTTAAGAAATTTTTTGGTTTTTCTCAAAGTCTAATCGTTACCGCTATAATTTCACTACACTACAAGTAAAACATTTTTGAGGTCTTCTCGTTTAACCTATCTGCAGAGTCAATCAATTAAGAAGCATTTTTTGAGGACTTTCCGTCTTTCCGTCCGGTAAATTAAATTAATTTTAAATTACATTTAAATTTTATTTATTTTAAATTAATTAAAAATAAAATTTTTTGGTCGCGTCGGAGACGGTCATTATTCACAACAGCAGAATTTCTCCACTGAAACATTTTTTTTCTTCATTATTTGGTTTATAAACAGCGCATTTACTCTCTACTTTTCCTCTTCTCGATTATTGTAGCTACAGTTCTAATATTTTTGATCATAAAACATCTTCCGCTGCGTCCACTTCCTGCTCTACGCACTTAAGAATCACTTCCTCTTCCTCCTCTTATAAAGTCGACGTTTATCCCGCTCGATTGCATTATTCGTACATAATATATCCGCGTCCAATTCGGCGCCGCTCGCAAAAAATGGCGCTTGAATCGTCGTCATGCTCTCTAATAGAGCTGAAACAGAATACGCAGTGTTGCACACGAGGTTTGTGTTGTTGCCAGGGAACGGGTTTTATGGCGCGGTTTGCAAAGAGGATTCAGTTGTTAGAACAATTTTTGCAGTTGAAATTTAACTTGCACAAAAAAGGCAAAAAAACACCCAAAATAGTCAGCTTTAAAATAAAGGTTTCAAAAACAATTGTAGCTGCAGGAGAGTTTTATATTTTACTTTAAAAAATTATTTTACTTTAAAAAATTGAAATTTGATGATATTTTGTAACTCAAGTAGTTGACCGCAAGTATTGAAACAGAGAACGTTCAAAATTGAAAACGATAGGACGGAAGCAGATATATTTGCCGAACGTGTGTCGTATTTCGAAATCACTGTGAGGCAAAGGTTCCGCTGTTGCAATGCTAATTGGGTTTCAATAAACAGCGGTTTAAATGATTTTCTTTATTGTTATTATTTTTTTAAATTATTATTTGTACCCATAGTGTATACACAGAAAAACTCATAGGGTTTAAGACATAAATGCTTGTGGAAAGGAAGGAAATGTATACATAATGCATATAATTTCCTCATTTTTTGGGATAAATTTTTGCGGTTGAGTTGAACATTCTATTTATCTCGGCGCTAACATTAAAAAATACTACACCTGAGTTTATTTATTGTTATGCTTTTTTATACTCACAGAATTCATGAACCTCAAATTTGTTATTATTTTTGTATGGGGTATTAAACACTCAATTTATATTATCTTTGAAAATCGAAAATTAAAATGTACCGAAAATCTATTGTTTTTTCCGCAGTAAACCAACTTCTGCGAATTTTTTATTTTGCTCGGTGTTGACTGCATCAATAATCGCAGTGATTTTTGGCTTGAAATAATTAAAAGTTTAATAAATAAATGATTGGCATTGATTGGAGAGATAAATGGCAAAGAAGGAAATGTACATATACATAATGCACATGATTTCCAAAATTTTTGCATGTTGAGTTTCATTCTATCTTCTCGCTTAACATAAAATAACATAAAAAAACCTGAGTTTCGGTTCTAGGATTTTTCCGAATGTTTTCAATAATCCTGGGTAATTAAAGAATATGCTATGTTTTGAACCATCACATTAATCTGAAAACTAAATTAATTGCTGAATTTAATTTAATTTAAATTGATTTCAATCAAACCTCAAAGTTTTAGACTCATTTTTTGGGAACGGCTAGAATAACCAATTTAATTTCTGTGGTTTTCAAAATTAAAATATGAATTTATACTTTTGTTCATTTTCATTTCATTTCAATTTTTATCAATAAAATGCCGTTACATTTCAGCATAAAAAGAGTCATAATCTGAAAGCCTTGCTGTGTTGTTCTTTGAATCTCAAATCGTTGAATTTAAAAATAATTTGCGTAATTTTTTAAATATTTAAATATAACATTTTTTAGTAAACTTTTTTGTTGTACTGTTGTATTGTCTGTTGAATTTTCTTGATTTCAATTTTTGAATTTTCGACAAACAAAACGTTCTGATCAAATCATCTTATCTTAGTGGTTTGACATTTGATTTTTAAATGTTAATGAGTTTAATTTATGAATTTATACTATTTTAAATAAATAAATTATTAGAAAAAAATTGTTTTGCTTTGTCTGTTTGACTATTTTGCATTAGCTGTGGCTATTATTTTTTGACAACAACACGCTGGTTCCCATTTGGTTACAATAAAGCAAAAAAAAAAACAAATTCAATGAAATTGGCCAAAAAAATTAAAGTTTAATTATTTTTGTAAATTTTCTTTCTCCTTTTCTCCTCTGTGGCACACGTCACGGCAACCGCTGCTATCTTCATCTCTTCCTCCTTTTGTTATGCTGCTCCTCTCCTTACTAATTACATTTCCAAGAGTTGGACGCGCGTCACCACAGGAAGATTGCCAACGAGCACACTCATTGTGTTGCTGTTGCTTTTTCCGTTTCGAGACCGCCGCCGTCTGTGTAGTCGTCACCAACGACGTCATAAACAATGTGAGAAGTTTAACGGCTCTAGCCGGATAGCACTATTTATCTTTTTTGGGATGTCTGTATGACGTCATCGTTGTGTGGCAACAAAAGAGCTAAAAACAGCCAAATTTTTTGAAGTTGCTTTGACATGCCACAAAGCGTGTGGTGCATTTTTTTGAAGTTTCGACGACGGCTAGTTCGGCATTTCTTGCTTTACCGTACATTGAGAGCAATGAATTTTAATTATTTCTGGCAATTTTGTGCATCTATACGAACCTCTATTTTGAGAAAAGCACACGACAACAGCATTTAATTTAAGCAGATAATTTTTATATTTATTTTTGTATCTGAATGATGGCCCACAAAATACGAAAAAATCCAAAAATTATATATTTTTTGGCTTATCGAAAAGGCGTCATTATACGTCGTATGGCAACCAAACAACCGAAACCGAAAACAGTGAATTTTTGCAGTAAATCAATCTTTTATTTCTTATTATTCATTTTTATTATTTCTTCATTACCATTAAATATATTTTTGCAACTTTTAAGCCGACTAAACTAAGCTTAGTGTAGTGTCTTTGGGCGTAGTTTTACGATGGTATTGACTGCAACTGGTACTTCTGAACGAAACTGTATTTTTGGAAATCCTCTTTCGTGTCGTTTCATGTAAAAAACAGAATAAATCTCACTCATTCTCATTAAATCGCCACTCATTAAATTCATTTTTCTTTTATTATTTTAATTATTCACTTCTGAATCTCACAAAATGATAAAAATAAATTAAATTAAATTTGCTTATTTTTTTCCAAAATATCCATGAATTTTACTCAATTCAAATTAATAGTTAACCGATTGTATTCATATTTTTGGTATTTTTGTTACTCTCCGCTAAATTATCAGTTCAAACAGTACAGCTTATTCCAGTAGTACAGATGAATTGGAGCATGACTCTCGCTTATTACTAACATCCTCAGATTAACGCTACAGAAATAGGTTTTTTTGAAGCTTCAATCAAAGCAGTTTAAATCCGTATTTCTGCCTGTCCTTTTACATCGTTCGTTCGGAAAATCATTTTTTTGTTGAATTTTGAGAAAGGCGGAGAAATTTTCTATTGAGGATCCACATTGAAACCTAAACTTTCAATCTTTTCTCCATCAATTTGAATCACTGTTTTGAATCAATCTAAATTCAAATTAATATTTGAATGTTTTTATTCGCATTTATTCAAAATTTATATTTTTGCTAACAGCACAAATAAACAAAGTTGAAAAATTTAATTTATTTCTTACAGCAAAAATTTCAACAACTTTTTTAAATTTTTTTAAATTTTAATTTATTTTTTAAAACGTTTTCACGGTCGGATAACAAATTATTATAAATTTTTAAATTGCAATCTTTAAATTTTTAATTGAAATTGCACAGACCACGCTTTCAAAGTGGATGCTGCTCTCCTCAATCCGATCGCCACGTATCTCATCGACCAACTCCAAAAGAATTATTAAAAGACCATAATCCGTCGAGGACATCAAGTGGCGCCACTTGTCCCTCCGCTCCCATCTCAGATCATCCTCCCGAGCTCTCTCTCTGCAGCTCTCGGCGGTCAGTAATCGACTCACACCACTCAGTTTTTCGCCGCCGCGCCGCTTATATCCCCGGGCCACGGTGTCGCCGACGTCGCCGCGCCGCACCCAAGGACCCATGGAGGGGCAGCCGAAAAAGGAGATGCGACGCGGGTGCCACGCTTGGATGCGTCTAGCGCACGCCTAGCGGGTCCGATTTGAGCAGATGCTAATTATGTGTGCTGTTTGTTAGGCCGCCTCTTTATAAGGCGCTCGTCTCGTCGGGGTTTGTGTGCGGCGGAGCGATTGAGAAAAGCAAATATAGCTGCTCGCTGATTTAATCCTATAATCCCATCGTGTGCGCAGAGTTTTTGTTTTTCAAAAGTTTGGAAAAATGGTGATTTTTGAGAACAAGACGTGGTCTTTGTTCAGATTGATTTGCCAACAGATGAACGGAGATGTTGTGCCTGTTTACAAATCCAAGATGCTGTGAAACAGGCGGTTTTTTTCTAATTTTTGTCCTAAAAACCTTTGATCGGTGATCGTTAAATTTTGATTTTAAACTATTCAACAATTTTCACAATTTTTTGTTTTAAATTTCGACAAATCAAAACACTGATTCAAAACAATAAAAACTTTAGTTTATAGTCAGTATGAGAAATATATATTTTTGATTTCAACAAACGATTTTTCTTTTTTAATTAATTTAATATGATTATTTTTCTAGTAATCAAAATTGTCTATTTTTTTGACTGTTAATCTGTTCTTAGATGATATGGTATTGCATATTAATAGCATTGAAAGAGAACACAGATTTTTAAAATATCGCTATTCAACTTAAGCCTTAATAAAATGGAAATAAAATCCAAAACAATTAACATTGAAATAAGGAGACTCTTGTTCGAGGGATAGCACAATCGGGTGTTGGTCATTTTATTTTTGCAACAAAGAAATTTTTTAAAGTTATTTTAAAAGCATTTTAAAATTTTTAGTTGCAAAATAGTGTTTATTGGCTTTCATAAAGCTGCTGTAACTACAGTGAATCACACAATTCAAAAAGATATGAGAACTTAAAATCAAATTGTTTAGAATTTTTGTTGCTTCATTTGAGATACAACCAAATAAAATATTTTATTTTATTGGAAATTTTAAACTGTCATAGTATTAATCTTTAATTCATTTTATTATTCAATTTTTTAAATTGAAAATTTTTGTTTTTTACAAAATTTGAATTTTCTGTATTTCTTAGGTAAATTCTCGGCTCCGGTAACGCCTTTTTTACTGAATTGGCCGTCAACACACCAGTTATATTGTTTTTTGAATAACACAGCATTAAATAAAAAATATCTTTATTTAAAATTTTAAAAATTCCTGAAAATAGAGCCTCTTTGTTTCATTTGCCATATTTTACAACTCCTATCAATTCGTCACGCCGCAAATCCATTAAAATTAATGCACAAATACATTTTTGTTTTTTTTGCTCATTTCCATTCTTCACATTTTGACGTTCGCAATCAATCGCTTATCCAATTTATCTCGCAACATCTGGGCTAATTCCGGCTTTTCCAACAAAAAAAGACCTTCGCCCTTCTTCCTTCTTGAACACATCGATCGTGTGGCGGCGATGTTCCTCACCCGGCCGCATTCGTCCTTCTGCTCGACAGCGTTCGCCGCGCGGCGTCCAAACATCCTCTTCAACGGCGCCTCGTCCCGCGACACTTCATTAATTTCACTTCCGTGCGCCATCGCCGCCGCTGCGCTTTCGTTGCCCGGATCACGTTTCGCGCACGCGCGCTCCGCAACCACCAAATCGCGCTGTTTGGCCAGTCCTGTGAGTGTGAGAGGACAGACGGATGGATGGGTTGCGTGTTAGCGCGCTGGAAGCGAAAACAAATAATCAACGTTTTCACTCTTTCATTGTCGAAGGCCACTCGTGCGGACAAATCAACTTCAGTTCTAGGAGCATTTTTTGTTTTCTGCATTTTCTCTATTTTGCGTTTGATTTTAGAGGATTGAGGGGTGTGCGGGAAAAAAATAAAGCAAATTTTTGAAGAAATCGGCAATTAACCTAGATCAATAGAGGTAATAGCAACTAAGTGATTAAAGTATTTTCACGATTTTGATTAGTAAATCTGGATCCTTGCGTGTGTGGTAACAACTGGCATCAGCTTCTGGCACCCTTCAGCTTCTATTTTTCCAGCCACAAACTTGTTTACCAGATTTATCAAAAAATTCAACAAAAAAATTTTGAATTTGTTTCTGCAATTTCGTTTATAAAGAAAATGAAGTAATTTAAGGAAATTATCCTAGATCAATAGAGTTACAAGCAACTAGGTGAGTAAAATATTTTTGTGTCTTCAATTGCAATATCCGAATCCTTATTAATTGTAATTTGTAACCTTAAAATGAAAATTGAAATGCAAAGTCATCAATCAGTCAAAAAATCGTTTTACATTTTAATTTTATGGTCCGGACCGTACAATGACAGAGTAATAATGGTCACAGGTCACAATAAAGGCGCCATATACACAAAGCCGTATAAAACAGAGTTCTTGTATTCACAGATACAACACAAGCATGTTCATTGTTGATTCATTTCAAGTTCAACACTTAAAAGCAATGTTTCTGCATTTTCATGCGTTTGTTTGCAAAGTTTGGGGAGCTTGGAGGCAACATTTTGTGCTTTAATATAAAATCAACCTAGACCAATATGGGTAACAGGAACGGTTAGAATATAAAACAATAGATTTGAATGGTCCATTGTGTGATATTTTAATGAACAAAGCTTCATAAAACAATAAAGCTAAAAAAACAGTTGTAATTATTTGTGGCATTTTCGACTCAATTTTAAACTCAAAACCATTTTTGTTGTAAAACTCACCTGGTGCTGTTTTACAGCAAGCATAGGAGAGTGCGCGCAATCATAGTACATGAATTAGTGAAAATTAGCGGCAATTTTTATTTGTTGAATCTTTTTTTGGTTCTGGAGTTAATCCACACGCAAATTGAAAAATTGCTGCAAATAATAATTCATTACGGGAATTTTCATAGAACTGAATCTGAAACTTGCAATGTTGAATAATTCATTTTATTTCTGGCTTCAAGAGAAAGAAAACATCCTTGTTTGTGGTAGCGCAATTCGTTTCCAACCTTCTCCTTCTATTTTTAGCTTTTATAGAAACTTTTAATTGTTTTAAATGAAAAATTAAATTTTGATTAAATTAAATTTAAGATGAACCTGTAATACAAAGTTGTCAATATTCAAAAAATATTTTTGAAACTTCAATCTGTATTCTAAATTTACGGTCCATTCAACTACAGGGCAATGAACAATGAACGAACTCATACCGTCCCTCACCTTCAATTTTTATAAATCCACATTCGAATAAATCAATTTTTTTTAATCAATTATTTGTAACTTTTTGAGAATGTTGGTAAACCACCATTCAACCACTATTTCCCACGAAGATAAATTCAATGGACGTCAGCAACCTGTTTTAAGAAATTCCAAATACCCAGTTAATTACGAAAAATTCATTTTTTTGTTGGTCCATCAATCAACGATTTCAGCATATTTTTGAAGAATTGTGCTCTGCTCTGTGCTGTGCTCCAAGAACAAGTTTGATAACAAATTTTATAAATTTCAGTCGTTTCACTGCTGCAGTAATCCCCATGTACTTGAATCATTTTTGCCACAGCTTCTACGACTCTTGAACTGCACTAATAACACTAATAACATTTTCCAACTAGAAAACAACGCACTTCATCAAGATAAACCGCTCAACTGGCACTACGCACTCTAAACGGCCATGTTAGCTTCCTAAAATAGCTCGGCGTTTCGCGGTATCATGGCGAGGTGTGCGTGAATTATAAATGGGACAAGAGCATGCGATCTCGCAACGATTAGCGATTCACGGAAGTTGCGTGTGTAGCGAACACGGATGGAGTGCTAATAGAGGGAAGAGGAACTTGATGTTCGAATGAATTGTTGGTGATTTTCCAAGTTTTCTTTTAAAATTGAAATTTTTTGGAGAGAAAACATTAGCCTGAAATGTAAAAAAAATTGTAAATCAAGTTTTGTAAGCAATTTTTTACCAGGGCAGAATAGAATTTTTGGTCTTAGAAAAGAAGAATTTATTACTTTTGAGTGAATAATTATTTCAACATCACAGAAGTTAGATGTTGCAAAACTCAAAAAATCATGTATAAAAACTCGATTCAAAATCAATATCGGGGATTTTTTCATTATTTTTTTTTGGGATTTCAAACCATTTAAACGCATTGCCAATAGCGCGCATATTTTAGCGATCATTGAATGAGGAGGAATGCGCGCTTTGAATTAATGAATTAACAACCTGAAGACATTTTATTTTTTGATTTGATGTGGAGCGTGTAGAGTATGTAGAACGAGGAACTTGAAACGATGTTCGTACAACTAGTGCTAGTTCCTTTTAAGATTGCTTTTACAAATCAATTTTTGTTGTTGATTTGTTTGTCATTTAAATCCTGTTTGAAACTTTGTTATTACACAAGGCACGATATTTTAGAAAAGTGGAGAAATTCAAATTTAATTTTTGCTCTTCATTACCAATACATATTACCAATATATACTTTTTTGCTGTTGAGAACGCTTTCTTTCGATTGGCCAAACGACTTCTTGCAAACAGAATAAATAAAGCCGAACACTTTTCTCTAAACAAAGCAAAAAATAGATTTTTTGGTCGATTTCCTTCTTTAAACGACTTTAAACAATACAAAAATAGAATTTTTGGGGTCCAGCGTGCCATATTGTATCACGTTTGAATCTGAGAAACCGATAGGTATGAATATTTTGCACATGCATTTATCACTTTACTTTGAACACTTAATTTTCCACATAAAACTAATTGAAATAACTAATTGTAGTTTTTTGTAGTAACCGCTTCCAGTATTTAGCCAGTTATCCATTAATAAACAAATAAATCATCTAAAAAGCAGGTAGTTGATTTTTGGGCGCTGGATATTTCCTAAATTGAACTTGTGCGCTGGTTTTATCTGAGGATTTCACAAAAAGATTGCCTCTTTGGCTAAAAAAAAACAGGTTGAAACGACGAGTAAATCGCTCTGCTTTGCTCTGCGAAATCATCGTTTTCGCTTTTTTAAATGAATAAAAGTAAATTTTTGTTCTGATGAATGATGCCAAATCCATGATTTTTCTCATGTTTGAAAATTCTTCAATGAACAAACAATGCTTATTTAGAAAAAAGTTCAATTTTAGTTTTTGGGAATGGTCAGTTCGTCTGATTCAATAGTTTTGAATACGCTTTCATTTTTTGTTGTTCCGCAACGTATTCACGTTGGAGTCGTCATACGATCTCTTGCATTTCTTGAGAAAAAATTAAAGTTTGAAACATTTTTTTAAACAATACAAAAATTGATTTTTGGGGCAGTGGCAGCATAAGCAAATAAATTTTGCATTTCTTTTGCTCTGTTGACTTCGACCTTCGGGTTGTCCACTATTTACAATAAATGAATTAAAAAAGAAATGAAGCATTTGATTTTTTTTGTTGAAAATGTGGATGAACACCCGGTTGAAGCGACGAGTAAATTGCTCTGCGAAATCATCATTTACGCCTTTTTAATGATTAAAAGTAAATTTTTGCATGTATGAAAGCGAACCATGTCAAATACATGATTTTTCTCATGTTTGGCAGATCATCAAAAGTTCATTGAACATGAAATAAATTTAGAAAAACGTTCAAATTTAATTTTTCGGACTTGGATTTTTTGGATTTTTTTAAGTTAATGTTAGTTAGGTTACATGGTAAGATTCAATAGTTTTGAATATGCTTTCATTTTTTATTGTTCAGCAACCTACTCAATTTTGATTTGCAAACCGATTTCTTGCAAAAATTAAGTCTTAGGCAATTTTCTAAAGAATACAAAAATTGATTTTTGGGGGCACACGTTCACTTGTCAATTTTGCTCTGTTATCGATTTTTGACCTTCGGGTTGTCGCTTTATATGGCTGAAAAAAAGGAGATTAAAGCAGGTTGCAAGTAAATTTCTCCGGTTAGCTCTGCAAAATCGTTATTTCCGCCTTTTATTGATTGAAAGTTTACGAAAATACTTCATGATATCTAGTCTAGACAAAGCTGCTACTATTTTTGACATTTGTACGTGCAGCCAATGCGGTTCAGCAACTCAATCGCTAGCAACATAGGACAACAAATAGGCAATTAAATTATTGTAGTTTTTTGGGCTGCTACCGATTCTCAAATTTGGGGTTTTGGGGTTGTCAGTCCATTTACAATAAATGAATTAAAAAAGAAAAGAAGCAAATAATTTTTTTGTAGAATGAGTGGGTAAAAACTACGAGTTAATTGCTCTACTTAGCTCTGCAAAATCACCCTTTTTAAGGGTCAAAAATAATTTTTGTTAAAACGATATCCTCTCTGATATCTAGGATAGACAAAGCGGCTACTATTTTTGGTATATATTCCTGAAGCCTATGCGGGTCAGCATCTCCCACGACGCTCTTAAACAACCAAGAACACGTCCATAGGCCTTTAGCTTTGCGATTAGCCCTGCGAAATCGTTATTTCGCTTTTTTGCTCCTAATTTCGGAGAGTAATTAAAAGTTGATGACGTTGGCGGTCGGAGGAGAAAGGCGACGAGCAGTTGCTCGTGCTAGAGCGGTGCTGGATTTTTCGTTTCTCGTTTGGCGGCCGCATTGATACGAATTTTTGAAAATTGTTTGCAAGGCCCCTTTGTTCACTTGGCTCATAGTTGCAGTTTTTTTTGGACATCTGGGTCCAGCGTATGGTCGTCTAATATGGTCGCATGGGCAGTATAATTACTGTTTCAAGTTACAATTTTTGACCAGTTCTCGTCTCATTCTCGTCTCCAAATCGCTTGTCGCCAGATTGATACAAATTTTTGAAATTTAACTGAGGCCTCTGTGTTCATTTGCGCTTATTCGCAGTTATTTAGATCCTATGGACGTCTGCTAACTCGATTAGACCCGATTGCTGCGGTAAAATCACAAATTAAAAACTCATTTTTGGGGAAATTCCTTCTCATCTTCATATTTCACCCCTAATCGTTGCTCGGACGTCATAATGCCATCATGATCGCACGTCAGCACTCGCACGTCGTCCCTATTTCCCGTGGGACATAGCCGACAAAGTGCAACAAGCAAGAAATTTGCACAAAGACTAATTTCGTTTACTGCTTGCTTCGTTTGCACGCTGACAGCGACATTTTTTGAGTGAGCGAGACCAGATATCGATTGGAAGTTGATGTTTCAGTGTTCTCGTCACGGTTGATCAATTTTGCGTTGTTGTTTTCAAATTTAAATTTAAAATTGATTAATTTAATATTAAAAATTACTTTTAAAATTTGTTTAAGCATCCGTTATATTCGGTGATGGACATCCGTCCTTAGCAAACTCCATTAGGTATAGCATTCATGCCAGATCGCACATTAACTCAACAGGAATTGCATTTTCATTTCAATTCAAATTTCATTTTTGCTTTCTCATTATAAATTTTTGTTCTGCGATTGTTTTCCGATGTCCTAATGTTCTAACGTTTTATTGATTGCGAACAAAGCCGAAAACACTGAAACGGTTAATTGATCCAAGTGAGATTTTAAATTAATATTTTTGCATTCTCCAGTTCTGGAGTGTTTACCGCAGAACGCAGCTATTTTTTGAACCTCAACCTACATATGACCACTCTTTGTTTTAACATTTTTGTTTAAAATTATTACAAATTGAATTTTTGTCATAAAACTCCTCAATTCTGGAGTGGTTAATGTAGAAATTTTAATAATTTTTCGATAAAAAAACGGTAAATAAAATTTCAATAAATTTTTGACTTTTCTCACTGTCAAGTTTATCGCATTTTCAAAATTTAAAAATTTAGTACTATCAGAAGGCCTGTTCTTCAATGTTAACTTTTTTTGTAGCCAGATGACGAACTCCTATATTGCATGAATTAGATTTTTTAGTAAATTTGTTTAAAAAAAGTTATTTTTTTAATTGTTCACAAATTTGTTCTTTAAAAATTGAATTTTTGCATCGGACAACTCAGTTCTTTAGTGTTTAACGCAGCTAGTTAATTTATAGGGTAAAAGTAAAAATTCAATACATTTTTGTCGCAGCATACACTTCGCAGCATACACTAATAGTTTCATCACTTTATTGAATTTATCGCATTTTCCAAATTAACAAAATCGATAACTGAAACCTGCTTTTCCATGTCAATTTTTTTGTCAGCGTAGCCTGAATTATCTGAATCTTGACAAGGATTTTAAAACATTTTTAATTTTTTAATTCGTTAAAATTTTATAATTTTTTTCAAATTTTATCTCTGCAAATTAAATTTTTGTAGGTTATGTGACACATCAATTCTGGTGTGTTTCACGCAGAAAACAACTACTTTTGCACTCGAAGTTGTGGTCTTTTTGTTGGTCACTTGTTTTGCGTTTTTCAAGCAAAATTTTTTTGAAAGTTGTTAACTAAAACCTGTTTTCCCATATTAACTTTTTTTATTCTTTTTTTGAAATAAAGTTGTTCTTTAAAAATTGAATTTTTGCATCGGACGACTCAATTCTTTAGTGTTTAACGCAGCTAGTTAATTTATAGGGTAAAATTGTCGCAGCATACACTAGTAGTTTCATCACTTTATTGAATTTATCGCATTTTCCAAATTAAAAAAATCGTTAACTGAAACCTGCTTTTTCATGTCAACTTTTTTTGTTAATCAGACTGTATCGCCGTAGCCTGAATTGTCTGAATATTGACAAGGATTTTAAAACATTTTTATTTTTTTTAATATAAAATTTTATAATTTTTTACAAATTTTATGTTTGAAAATTAAATTTTTGCAAGCCATTGGACACATCAATTCTGGTGTGTTTCACGCAGAAAGGAACTACTTTTGCACTTGAAATTGTAGCATTTTTGTTGGTAACGTTTTTGAATCGTTGCCTTGTTCCTCGTAGCCTGAATTGTCGGAATATCTTAATTTTATAGCTTCTACCTCCCCCTCCACATCCTAATTCTCCTCGTTCCCAAACAATTCCACAATTCCAAAACAAGTCGCATCTTCTCGCTCAAGCGCAGAAGCTAAAAGGCGGTCGTCAGTCCCACGGGAACGTTCCTTTTGTCCTGCGCTCATTACAACTTTCCCTCAGCGTCCACCCATCCTCGTCGGAGTCGCGAAATGGGCCCGGCGATGACGCGGTCGCCGGCCTAAATGGCTCTCTCTAATAAGTTTTGCTCTGTTGCTTGCTTGCTGACTGACTTGCTGTGGCGCCATCAGTCCACCGACGACGCTAACTGCGCTGAGGTCGATTTTTGAAGCTATTTGGATGTAATGTGTCAAACCGATTTTCTATTTTTGTGACATTTTTGGGGAGACGATTCTGTGGCTCAGCGGGTCGCTTTTAAATTTAGGTTAACTTTAGTAATATTTTTGCCTGTTGTCGTTTGATCCCTTTATTATCGCGTTGAGAGGCGAAGGTCTGAAATGCGCCTCCATAATATCATTTTCCCTGATTTACGACCTTCGAAACGCAGAGATGACAGATAGCCATAAGTCATACCGCTCGGAGAAAGAAGCCAACGATGCATTTGTCCCAGGCCCCGGCGCTGAGCGAAGACAAAGCGGCTAATCGGCGAAAACAAAACTCTTAGATGACGTTTGATTCTTTTTTTTCCGCGTTTTATCGAACGTAGTAGTAGTTGTTTAAAAAAAATCTTAAAATAGACGGAAAGCGGCATTTGAAGACGTGGATTTCACGATTTTAATTTTAAAAAATAGGATTTTATTTTATTTTTGCAAAGTGAAACCTTTCACAGAATTTGGCAAGCAATAGGAGACAATTTTTTTAAATTAAGATTTTTTCACCTATTAAAAATAAAAATTCCTAAAAATAAAATTTGACGTGGACTGCTTTTAAACAAAAAATACAATTTTATATTATTTTTGAAATCTACCACCGCATTTTAGAAACTGAAATACGATCAGCGTAGAATTTTTATTTTGTAATTTTAATTTCACAATAACTATATCGTTAACTGCAACTTTACAAACAAAACAAAGTGAGAATTTTTGTATGGTACATTGATAATATAATTGTATAATTAACCAGTTTTTTAAATTAATTTTTTTAATTTTTCACACTATTCACAATTATTCGTTTTTATTAATTCTTATATTACGATAAATCAAATTTATTTTTGACAATTCAAATGGAAACCGTGTTGGTTAAATTTGGTAACTTGATTAAAATGTTACCAAACGTTTATCCAAGCATAATTTCATTGATTTTCCATAAAAATCAAATTAAAATTGGTTTTTTGACCAAATAAATAACCATTTCAATAAGATAAATTTACAGATTTTTAAATCGGCAGTTTCGTCCCAAGGCTCATTTCCATAGCAATCAGTTTCAAACCATTTTTGCCTTTGTTTTTTCTGGACAGAGACTGGCAGACACGGAATATTTTTTCAATTAATTGAAGAAATCTATACGATAAGTTTTCCTTTTACAACTTAAAATTTCCTCTTTAATTGGTTAATTCTTTAATTCATTTTTCTTCGCGCGTTTCATTCATCGTTTTATCGCGCAGTTTTTAAGTGAACAAAATCAACGCTTTTTATTAGTTACTTTTAGTTAGTTACCTATTTCTCGGATTAAAAGCTGAATTTTTTCCTGCAAAGTTCAAGCTTTTTTGTTTAATCTTTTCTGTAATTTAAAATAGTTTCAATTTTTGCAAATTGATAATTTGGCGGAACTACTTTTTGCTTGGACGAATAGCCAAATTGTTTCAAGCGAAGCTGCATAATGCGTTCATTATTTTTGAATGTGTTCGTCGTTTTCAAACAGTATAAACAGCCGAAAGTTACATTTTTGTGTGTGAATAGTTGAATCCTTTCATGCACAGTTGCAATTGGTTTCATTGGTTTAAAATAGTTTTAATTTTTACACTATGGGATACTTTAAATTCTTGTTATATTGGTCATTTTTTGAAATACAATTTGTACAAATGGATATCTTCCATTTGATATTTTTAAGTAAGTGCCAAAGCGAAGATTTTGGCAAAAATACCTTTCTCTTGGACTAATAGCTGAATTCTTTCAAGCGAGTTGTCAAAATGCGTTCATTTTTGGATCGTTCAGTGATGCAGTATAAATGCAGTATAAACGGTCAAACGGCATTTTTGTGAGGTGTTCTTGCTCCCCGTATAAACGAGACACTCACTTGAACCTCTCAGAATATTGAAGTCAGTTCAACCAAGGGCGGTCGCCATATGTTGCCTTTAGATTTTTGTCACTGCTCTTCAGACTAATCTTGACCTACAAGGCAGCATCCAAAATGCAACTGCATCCTTTTTCAGCTTGAAAATTCTTCTTTAATTCTTTTTTAATTCTTTTAATTTTTTAAAAATATTTTTAATAGTTATAAAAAAAATTTTTTAATTTTTATTTTTATTTAAACTTTTAAATAATATTTTAATTTAATTAATTTTTATTTCTTTAATTCATTTTTGTTCACGCTATTGTCCGTTGAAATCTTTTAAAATGCGTTTTTATTGGTTACCTTTAACACTGACCTTTACTCGAATTAATAGCTGAATTCTTTCACACAGAGTTGAAAGCTTTTTTGTTCAATCTTTCCATTAATTTCAAATAGTTTCAATTTTTTGCAGTATAGAAAAAATAGACCAGTTGTAGCTTTATATTCTCGTTATACATATTGGTCAATTTTTGAATAACTAGAGCATAAATGGATTTCTGTTTTAAGTAACTTTTTTGCGAAGATTTTGGCAGAACTACCTTCCTCTATAAGCTAAATTCTATCAGCCGGAAAGTAAAACTGCTTTCATTTTTGGCGATCTTCGTCGATTTAATATAGCATAAACAGCCAAAAGTTGCATTTTTGCTTCATTATCTTCACATAAGCACTCATTTTAAACCTCTCAAACCTTCATAGACCGTCAAAAAATCAATCGTCCTCTTCTCGCTCCCCTCTAACCCCATCCTAAGCCACACCATCTCCTCATTGTCCCGCTTTTGTCCATCTCCTCCATCTCCGCGCACAATCCATTAAGCCCCGACGGGCTGCCCGACTCTCACCACTCTTTGTGAAAAATCCTCGTTTTGATTTTATGCGCTCATTACTCATCTTCTTCAGGTTATCGCGTGCGCGCGCGCCCCCTCTCGCTCACCCGTGCCTGGCCATAGGCCGCCAACACCACGCGAAGCGGCCGCCGCGCACGTCTCGCGTGCACTTTCACAGCCGATTGTCCCCGCCGGCATTTTTCGTCACGGGACCTGCGACCCTCCCGAAGCGCGGTCGATCGATGCAAATGCGCTTATTGCCGCGCGAGGAGAGAAGAGAAGATTTATTAAATTAATTGTTAGTTGCTTTATATATGCTCTCTCCCTGGGCGTTTGTCTGTCTCTCCGTCTGTCCGTCTCTGCGCCGCCGCCAACGTCGTCGTCGCCGCCGCCGCAGATGTTGGAATTGAGATGCCAAAGCGGTTAGCGAACACGACCGACTGAGTGCTCTGTCTGCATATTATGTACGCGTTGGCTGCTCCTGCTAGCGGGCGTGCTGCGAGCTGGCCAGCGAGAGAATTTCACGCGCCAACGCCGACCGCCGCGCAGATGTGCCGATAAGTGCGGGTTTCGGGTTAAGACGATTACGAGGATGAGTTATTGCGCGAGAGGAGGATGAGAGGATTTTTGGAATTTTCATTGCGGCTTAGCGCGGTGTTTCCAGCCGATTCTCTTCGTTGTTCAGTTCCGTAAATGAATCTCTTGCGCTGGCTGTTTTAGCCTGGTCACGATTTCTTACGATTAATTTATCACATTTCTTATTTTTGGATTGAGGCGTTGGCTTTTTGGTACTTCCTATTCAACGTGTTTTCTAGCTTCCTTACGCAGGATTTTGGTTGATTTTATTTAAATTTTATCTTAAGATTGTTGATCTTTACATTTAATAAAATTTTTGTTCTTCCAAACTCAAATTTGATCTATTGAAGATAAATTTATTTTTGATTCTTGCTCGTTGATGCAAAACAGTGCTTTTCAACCCTGTGAACCAGAAAACGGTTATTAATTTTCATTCATATTTGCATGACAAAACATACAACTAATAGTTTTAGCATTAAAATTGTTTTTGTTACTCAATTATTTTATTTTTGAATTTTTCTGGCGGCTTAGCGAGGTGCTTCCATCCGTATTGGTTTTGTTGTTTAGTTCCGCAAATGGATTCTACTGCGTAGCAGTCGATTTTTGCAACCTCGACAGGATTTTTCATTCATGATTTTTGCAATATGTATCTTATTTTCGTTACAGCGAAAAGTGTAGAAGTAAATTACCGTGCTTTCTAGCTTCTTTACGGTTTAATTTATGGCGGGTTTTACGACTAAAACACCTAAAAATATGCCTGCAAACCAACAAACGCCTAGAACTAATAGATACGACGTTAAAATTTTTTTTTTTTCAATTATTTTATTTTTGAAATTTGAATTTCCAAGCAAAATCAGCAAAGCATTTATTATAATATTTCGATTTCTCTAGCCTCAATTTTTTGTCCTTTCCTGATCGCTTGACGTCCATTGCGCACGATTTAGTTGAGCTATTAAGTCGTCATCGATAAAAACTAACAAAAATTTACTCTGATTGTCCCTTCCAGGTTGAGCGACGCTCGCATTCAAAATAACAGTAAGCTGTATTCTAGCCTAAACTATGATTTTCAATAAGAATTTTTGTAGGTTTATCGGTTTAATCTTTATAGAAAAACGATTTGTAAAGCACTCAGTTGACATTCATCGCTGCAGTATTATTTAAAAGGTTCACTACTACTGTCTATTTGTTTTTTGAGAGAAAACTTCGACTCCACTGGTTTCATTTTATCAATTAAAAAAACAATTTTTTTTAATTTAATTAAAATTAAATTAATTTTAAATTAATTTTAAAATTTTTTTAAATGCATTCACTATTACCATGGATTAGAACGGCTAAAGCTTATAACAACAAAAAATGGTCTTTCAGATTTAAAAAAATCTTTCTTATTTTAATTTTTCTTTAAATGCCCTGGTTCCGCAAAGTATCGCTGTGCACTTTAGATCAACAATCGCAAATGCAGTTTCAAGCTTTGGAGTGTACGCGTTGGCTTTTGGTCATTCTTATTCAACGTGTTTTCTAGCTTCTTTACGCAGGATTTTGATTGATTTTATTTAAATTCTTTCTTAAGATTCAACCATGTAAACCAGAATTGACAATATTGTATGACAAAACATACATACAACTAATAGTTACACCATTTGTTACTCAATTATTTCATTTTTCAATTTTTATGGCGGCTTAGTGAGCTGTTCCATCCGTATTGGTTTTGTTGTTTACTTCCGCAAATGGATTCTACTGCGATGCAGTCGATTTTTGCAACCTCGACAGGATTTTTTATACGTGATTTTTGTATACTTAATTTCGTAAAAGCGAAAAGTGTAGAAGTAAATTACCGTGCTTTCTAGCTTCTGTACGGCTTAATTTCTGGCGGGTTTTACGACTAAAACATCTAAAAATAGTTTTTTGTGGGCAAAATTCCAACTCCACTGATTCCATTTGATCAATTTAAAAAAACGTTAATTTAATTTAATTATCAGTTTAGATCTAGATTTTTAAACCTGCGGCGCTGAGGTCTGCCATCATAACAACATAAATGGACTTTAAAAGTCTTTTTTTTTAATTTTTTTCAAATTCCCAGGTTCCGAGTTGGCTGTGCAATTTAGAGCAACAATCGCAAATGCAGTTTCAAGCTATTTAACTTCACACTGTAAAAATTCCCTCTTCTGGCTCTTGACTTTGAGCGTGGGTCAATTAAAACAGCTGTTCCGAAACGAATTATTCATCAATTTCTAACACAATTCTTTGTTTTCACCTGTGGCATGCTGGAATTTTTTGTTAAAATTATTTAACGTATTTGAAAAATAGAGACGGCAGCTCCGATTTAGTTTAAAAACGATTTTAACGTAGGCAAGATTTGATTAGACCATCTACAACAGTAATATCTAAAAGGTTGCTTTATAACCTAAACTAAACTACTGCCTTATTTTAAATTTTAAAAATTGATGCTTTCGTGAGCATTAACGATACGAATGAAATGTTGGATATCCTTTAAAAGAAGCTTCCACACTTAGATGCGAAATTACAGCAACAGAACATGAATTTTCAGATTTTTAAGTTCATTTTTTGGAATAATTACGTCGGTTCCTAGGTTCAACTACTTGTTTAGAGACTGTCTTCTCGCTCTTAAGTCATGAGAGTGGTTCATTTAAAACAGCTGTTCTAAAGCAAATTATTTATCGATTTCTAACAAGCTGACAAATGTAATTTTTTGAAAAAAAGAGTCGGAAGCTCTGATTCTTCCCAGATATCAGATTTTCAGAGTCTGAAAACGATTTTAACGTATTCAAGATTTGATTGTAAATTTATTTTTTGGAATAATTACGTCGGTTCCTAGGTTCAACTACTCGTTTAGAGACTGTCTTCTCGCTCTTAACTCATGAGAGTGGTTCATTTAAAACAGCTATTTTAAAGCAAATTATTTATCGATTTCTAGCATACTGACAAATGTAATTTTTTGAAAAAAAGAGTCGGAAGCTCCGATTCAGTTTTAAAACGATTTTAACGTATTAAAGCGTTGATTGCAGATCTATTCCACGTATTCGCTTTGCTTAAAATAATCACTTTTTAAAATCCCCATCTCCGTGTCTTCATTCACCTTTCCGTGCGGGACCCCTTGTCGAGACTATCAAGCAACTTCACTTTTCTAGAAATTCGCGTTTTCTTTCGAGCTTCTTCCTTCGAGGGTTCGCCAACCTCTTCTCCGTGTCAGGAGCTTCAGCTCGCCGCCAAGTTCCAACTCGCTCTCTCGGCCACCATGCCCGTGGCGGCATGTGTGGCGCCCTCGTGGAACAGGTGAATCAACACCGCCACCACCACCAAGAAGAGGCTACCGTACACCTACGGTGGCATGAAAACGGCCGTTTTCGGGCATGACGAGAGTTGCACGGGATCCGCACTCGCCAACACGGGCCCAGTGGCGCCGTCGCTCACCTTCACGCCGCCCGCTACGCTCACGCAGGCCACCGGGCTCCATCCAAGGCGTTCGGCCGCTACTTCCGGCGCTCACCCCAATCACGATCGGACCTATCGACCGCACAGTCGACGAACCTCCAGAATGCAGAATGTAAGAGTGATTTAAAGGGAGGAAAGAATTTAAATTAGCTCCGACCGAGCTAAACTGTGAAGGGCTAAACAAAATGCATATTAAATGACAAATTAACCAAACTGTAACTGACAGTTCGTCGTTTCAAATTCTTCTAAAAGTGGTAAAACAAGAAAAAAGATTATTACATTAACGCCTTCAGATTTTCTCTATTAAAACACTAAAAATTTATGTTGCTCACGTGTTGTACTATGAAACCCATTGAAAACCTCTAAAACCTACTTCCAACCACAAAAAAAAACAATCGCGAAAATAATTAAATTAAATAAATACATAATTCAATAAATTATTTAATGTGCTTTTTAGGGTAACCGTAAAAACATTTAAAAAATATGTAAAATAAATTGATCTAGCAAATAAAAAAATAAAAATAAAAGTTTCATTTTGCTACTAACAATTTGCATTGTAAATGCGTAAATAAGTGTTCATGAGTATTGATTAGTTTTCTTCGCTGACTTGAACGTTTCAACGCTTGCACTAAAAATTACGTCATCCCCTCTTTATTAACGCGAAATTGTTAACTTTTGTATATTTTGCTGAATTATAATTAAATGAATTTAGTTTAATAATAAAATTTAATGAATATTTCATTTTACTGCTAATAATTTGTTGTAAAAGAGTAAAGCAGTGCATATTCAGGAGTATTGATTAGTTTTCTTCGCTGACTTGAACATTTGGATGTCAATCAAAAATTAAGTCATCCCCGTTTTTTAAAAATCCGAGATTCGAGGGAAAACTTTATTACGCCAAAAATCCAACATTTAAATTTTAAAGTTTCCTTTGTCATAACTTCCTGTCGAGTGTTATCAGTCGAGTGTTATGTCAACTTTACGTCATCCCTTCTTTATTAAAGCGAAATAGTTTTTTGTATATTTTTGTATATTTTGCTGAATTATAATTAAATTATTTTAAAAAAACTCTTGAAAAGATTCGAGTAAAATCTTCATCACGCCAAAAATCCAACATTAAAATTTTAAATTAAAAAAAAGTTTTCATCATTAAAACCTAAATGTCCAGTGTTATCAGTTCCTTGTTTCTAATTCGTACTTTTAAAAACAATTAAAATTTTGTTTTGCTTTAAACAATCGCGAAAATAATTAAATAAATAATTTAACTCGTACTTTAGAGTAACAAATGAACTTTTGAGTGAACTTCCAACTTCAATTTAAATTGCACTAAATATTCAACATAATTAAACGAATAATTTAAAAAATAATTTATTTCAAGGGAACATAAGATACATAACATAAGATTAAAATAAGATTAAGATTAAGATAAGATAAGATAAGAAACATAAGATTTAAAAAATCAAAATTCAATGGTACTTTGTTTTTAACTCGCCAAAGCTTACCTAGGGATCAAGGATACATGCCAAGCAGATACTTGTTAGCACTAAATGAAACGCTACCCTAGATAGATGGAATGTTTGTTTTTCAACCAAAAATTTGTAAAATTTCTCAATTTAAATTGCACTAAATATTCAACATAATTATGATAATTTTAATCAATATTCATTTAAATGAAAATAATAAACATAAAAACGCTAAGGCTTAATTTACTTATTAGCGCTCATTGTAATTCTCCCCTAGACAAATAGACAAATGTTTGGTTTTCAACCAAAAATTTTGGTAACCGCGTAAAAATGGCATATAAACGCTTTCTTAAAAACTAAAACTGTCATATTTCGGTTTGCAAACTACTTTAAATTATCCGGTCTTCAAAAAATATAAAAAATATTAAAAAATAAAATAATAGTAAATTTCAAAAATATAAAATTTAAAACATTGTAAAATAAAATAAAATATTTGGTTAATCAATAAAAGAACATGAGAAAGTTGTCCGCCTAAACGCCTATAAAACGCTTACGGCACACGATTTCCAAACTTGTTTTTTGCTTCAAAAGTATTTGAGTAATTACACAAAAATAATTAATTTAAAAATAATATTTAAATAATCTCGAGACATTTGAGTATTTCAAAGTATTTGTTAATTTTTTAAAAATATTAAAAAATAGATTAAAAGTAAAGTAAATCCTACAATTTTATGATTTAATAAAAAATAAAATGTATTTAAAAAAAAGATTTTTTTAAATCAAGAATAGAACAAAACTGTAAACTGTCGGCTTAATAGTGTCGGCCTAACTAGTTAACCTTTACGGCTTTATGTTAACTGCCGCTAAGCAGTTCTAAACAGCAATCTGAAAACCCTTAACTTTCACTCTCGCCACAAAACCATTCAACTTTCACCTGTACCGTAGCGGCGCCTCCGCCACCTGCCGCCACTTCCCCACAACTCGTCATAACACACGTCACTCGCCGCTCCACATTTTTTGTCACTATTCCCTAGCGTTCTCCCGTCGCGCTTTCGACCGCCACCAACGGCGGCGCACTCGCTCGCCGCGCCAACTACTTGGCTAATTCAATTAAGCCCTCAAAATCGAAATTCGCAAAGCATCTTGTCCCTTCGATTGCTTCCCTTTTGGACCCGGGAACGAACGCGTTGACTCCAATCGCTGCTGCTGGTGCTGCTGCTCTCTGTAGGAGGAGACGTTGCAAAAACAATTCTGGCACCCCCTACAAGAACTACGCTATTCACTCCGTTGATCTCGCGGGCCGTTGCGCCGCTGCTGGACTATGTGCGCGCGAATGTCATGAATCCATGGAGTGTGTGGTGGTTCGGTGGACAGAGACCGCCGTCGTCACAGGACCGCGCGAATTCGCGGTTCAGACGCGCTCGTGGACAGCAGAGCAGACGGAAACGTGGCTTCGAGTCGTTCTATCAACAGCAGAGGGAGAAGAAGCCCACGTTGACGGTGTTCATAAGCAGCGGGTACTTGAAGGTAGGTCGTTGAGAGAGTGAGTGAAATGACGAAATTAACGCAAAATGACCACCAGATTAAAAGGAAGTGAAAGTCCGAAAAAATTGATAAAAATCAAATTAATTATGTGCGTTATGCGCGCCGACAAAAATAAGCCGTTAAAGTAGAAGTAATTTGAGCACGCATGAGTGAAGCTCCGAACTACAAAAAATTAAAAATTATAATTTTGAAAAAAATTGGTGAAACATGCTGTTTACTAATACGAATTTTAATGCTTTAGTATGCATCAGTTCAAGTTGGTTTTAATGTTTTTAAGCGCAAATGTTACGAGAAGATAACCTAAATTGAAGAATGAAGATTCTCTTGTTTTTTAAACTGACCCAACCGTATTTTGAGGTTTGGAAGCTCTAACAAATATTGTAAAATAGTTTGGTCGATAGATACCAACACCAAAAATTTTAAAAAGATTTTCCGGGAAACTAAAAGCTTAAAAACGCAGAATGAAGAGACGATTATAATATAAATACTTAACTCATAAACATTGCAATTTTGTCAATTGACGAAAACAACAAAAATTTGCGGTTTTTTTAATATTAAAAGCAACTAGAACATGATGAAAACATTGCCACTTGTTGTAGATGAATTTTAAAACTTGGGAAAAAAAACTAAAAAATAACAACTGAATGTTATTGTTTACTTAAGCCTTTCCGTTTGGCTAAAAAAGAATACATCTATAATTTACCTAGTTGTTTAGAAGTTTGAACGGCTTATTAACTCAACAAACAAATTCAAAAATTGTTAAACCAGCTGTTAAATAAGCTTTTTCGTGATGAGAGTCCATAGGAACAACCAAAAAATGTGAACATTTCTTGACTATTAGCGCTGCTACATGCGTATTGTCTTACTACTTCCAGTATAACAAACAAACTATTTGCAAAAATTATTATTTCTGCCTGTTGGCAAGGTTGCAAGGATGATCTGCAAAAATAAATCGACTTATTCAATTATTCAATTTACACAAGTTGAAATTTTGGTAAAATAAATCTTGTAAAGCACTTGAGGGCTCGAGAGAATGCACGCGCAATCATCAAAAATGTAACCAATTCACCCTTTTAACTAAAGTAAACAAGTTTTTTGTTTGACTGCAAAATGTTATTAAAGAAGATATGTTACCGCAGAAGTTTGAACGGTTTTCAAATTGTAAATCTTTGGCTTATTAATTCAACCATCGATTGAAAAATTGTTAAACTAAATTGTTTTTTCATGATTAGAATTCAGAGAGAACAATCAAAAATTGTGAACATTTTTTAAATATGAATGCTGCTATATGCGTAATATTTAAGCTAAATTGGTTGTATTGGTGTCACTACTTCCATATTGACACAACTATTTGCAAAAATTGTTTTTTCTGCTTGATGAGGAAGTGGCCGAGATGCTTTTCAAAAAAAAAAAAATAAAATAAAAATAAAATAAATCGACTTAACTAAACTACATTCTTTCGTGATTAGACATCATCAAGCAGTCAAAAATTGTGAACACTTCTTGAAAAATACCATCGACTATTCAATTCAATTACCATTCAATTATTGAATTTTCGTCGGCCAAAATTTTGATTTTGATTTGGTAACAAACTTGTAAAGCATTGCAAAGTTCGATATCACGAAGCGGCTCTTTCAAAAATATAAACAAATCACTTTTTGAGTTGAAACTGAAACGGTTAGAAGCGGACCTACTATGTTTGAATTAGTTGCGTTAGTATCAATTAGTAGCTTTAGATGTCAACTCTGCAAAAATTTATTGTTATTTCTGAAGTGTCACTGTACTACATTTACAGTTTCAGTCAATGCGTATTTATTCTCGTTTCGCTGATCAAAAATCACTTAAATTGAAAAAATTGAATAATTAATTTTATGTATTATTTGATAAGTTTGCGCTTTAAAAGTTATTGTATACGATTGCCGCTGCTCAAAAATGAAATTCAATTAATTGTTCAAAATGTATGCATTCCTATGGTACTACCAATGTTCAAAAATCAATACAAGAAAAAAACCATAAATAAATTTAATCACATTAAAAAAATGGTTTATTTATGCAAAATTATTTCTTCAAGCCCATTGAGTCGGACTAAAACTTGTCTGTTTGTTTTCTGCTACCTCAAAAAATCCCTTTTCGCTCTTGATCTACAATTTACATTGCATCTTACTCAATTCGAGCAGTAATATGTACATCCAAATAATTCTGTTAATTCCTTGAGTTGAAACTGAAACAGTTAGAAGCGGACCTACTATGTTTGAATTAGTTGCGTTAGTATCATAACTATTTGCAATGAACGTCAACTCAGCAAAATTTTTTTGTTATTTCTGAAGTGTCACTGTACCACATTTACAGTTTTAGTCAATGCGTATTTATTCTCGTTCCGTTAAAACTTTAAAGCTAAGCTTTAAGGATACTAAAGCTGATTACCGATGGTCAAAAATTACCCAAATTGAAAAAAATTGAATAATTAATTTTATGTATTATTTGATAGTTTTGCGCTTTAAAAGTTATTGTATACGATTGCCGCTGCTCAAAAATGAAATTCAATTAATTGTTCAAAGCGTCGGCATTCCTATGGTACTGCCAATGTTCAAAAATCAATACAAGAAAAAAAGCCATAAATAAATTTAATCTAATATTAATACTAAAATACTAAATCTAAAATACTAAATCTAAAATACTAAAACTAAATCTAATAATAATAAAATTAATAAATTAAAAAAATGGCTTATTTATAATGCAAAATTATTATCAAAATTAAGTTGATGTATGTAGCGATGGTCAAAAATCAAATTCATCGAATTGTTTCTTTTTCTATTCTGTAAGGCACATTGAGTCAGACTAAAACTTGTCTGTTTGTTTTCTGCTATCGCAAAAAATCCCTTTTCGTTACAATTTAGGTTATATCTTACTCAATGCTTAGCCATTTTAATTTAATCTATGATTAAGGACATGCTGCATTCAAAAATAATATTAATTTTTAAAAAAACTTTAAAATTCTCTCAAATCCATGCATTTTCTGACCCCGTAGTCTCGCTGAACATTCAAACTCCAAACAACGACTACGTGCTCGTTCCTCGCTGACAAAAAAATCCCACTTGCTGCTCCTGAAGCGATCGTTGCGCGCGCGCAGAACACGCTGGTGCACATAATAGAAGCGTCCACAAAATCTCAAAAATCCCATAATCTCCATCTCCAGCCTCTTTATGCACTTTATCGGTGCCGTCGCTTCAAATCGATTATCTCCGCATCTTCTCCGTGTGTGCGCGCGCCGCTTTTGGAGGAATATTTCCAACGTATGACATATTCTCCACTTGTCGTTCCGCATATGCATGTCCTCATCTCGCCTCCTCAACGTCGCCGCCGCCGCCTACAAGCCCACGTTTTAGGGCGCCGCACGTCGTTAGGCCTGTTGCTAACAGCGAAATCCGCCGTCCGTGCCGCACCGCAGCATGCTCTATACCTTGTGACGGTGCAATTACACTTTGCGCGCTAGAGGACCCGAACCACATTTTCTGGCGTCATTTCACCTTTTTTTTCGCGGGCAAGTGGTCCCGGAACGATTATCGCGGAGACGCGTGCTGACTTCCTCTTGCGAACGCGCCGCCGCACGCCTAAAGACGTCGCGACCTACGGCGAATGAGTTGGTATCGTTGTTGGAGAATCGACTTGGCCGCTGCTATTCTTGACGTCAACATTCCGGGTCACCCTGTCGGGCAAGGTCTGTTCGCGTTAATCTTTACAAAAGATCAAAGCTTCGATTATATTTGGTTGTTGACGAATATTCGGTGAAAAAATTGACAAAATTGAAACTAAAAAAATTGAAATCAATTTAATTCAAACATTAAATGTTATTCTAAAACTGCTGAATATCAGTAAATCTATGCTATGTATTTTAGAAATTGTCCACAAAAAACGCCTCCTTACTTATTGATGGGTCCATCTTAAAAGCAAGTTTAGGTCTATTTATGTGCTCCTGCTGTCTGCAACAATTTAAAACTAGCTTTGATAAAATAGCCACTTGATCAAAAAAATTTGTTTAAATTAATTTATTTTAATGCAACTTTTAAAAAACGCGAATTTCCCAAAGCCACGCTTTACAGGTGGCTGGAGCTTTAGAATGGAATGCAAAAAAATATGCTCTTTTCTTTTTCTTTCTGCCGTTTATTCCCACATAGGCTTAGGCTCAATCCTAAAAGATGATACATGATAAATGTAAAAAAAAAACAAGTGTTGCATTTATTTAAAATTTCTGTATATATCAAAAATTACTCAACTTTATTCAGATTTATCCTTAACGCAAGTTTTGGTCTATGTTTTCAATCTACACGACAGATATGTGCTCTCAGAATGCTTTAAAAAATTCTAAAAAAAGTATAAAAAAATAATAAAAATTACATTTTGTCAAAAATAAATTAAGCAAATTTTAAATTGTTGCTTATCAATTAAGATAAATTCACGTTTGACAAATATGCGAATTTCTAACTTAGAATTGAAGCTTCCCTTGCAAAAAAAATTTAAATATTCAAATAAAAATGTAAAAAACCATTTATCTTACAAACTGTTTACAAACTCACAGTTTATAGGCACACCAGAAACTGATCCAAAAATTTGTTTTTTTGTTCTAATTTTCTCTTTGAAACCAGGCCCCTTTGGGGCCTGCGTTTGCGGTAGCCTGTTTGCAAAGATCGGCTAAGTGCAAAAAGAAAGCTGAGCTTTACGCTGTTTCTAGGGCTACCAAAATGTCTAACGGAGATTGCTCGGCGCTGCGCGCCTCGCTTCTGGAGGCCCTTACATGAGGCGAACAGGTACCCTCTGCAAAGTCGTCTACAGCTTTGAATCTGAAGACTGCTCGCCGCTCCGCGGCTCGCCAACAACTACATACCGATCTTCTGCCGCTGCACAGACGTACTCTCGCCTCGCGGCTCGACAACAGCTACGGAAGCAACTGCTTCCCGCTGGCGGCTCGCACTAACCTCCACACACCTCCACACATCGCCGCTGCGCGTCTCGAGGCGGCGAAAATGTTGCAGACGTGCTTTCGCGCAGCTCTTCGAAGCTCCATCAACTTCAACACACATCCAATTCAATAAAACACACAACAACAGTCGAACGCGCGCCAAGAGAGTCCAGACGATGACAGAGAGAAAATTTGTGTTTTTGGGCGTGGTGGGACCAATTCGGCATTTTGGTCATTTCTCGGGGAATTTCTCAGCCCACATGGCTCTGATTTTTGTGCGCCATACCGCGATACACTGGGCGTAACATTCTGCGTCGATTGAGCCCTCGTACGTCCCTGTGCTCGCTTCGCTCGCAGCGTGACACCCCGCGCGCTTGCGCGCGCATTTCAGCTGACCGAACCTCTCCAGTAAAACCCGAATGTCCGACCTTGAACCCTTACTGTTTTCTTTATATATAATATGACGCTGACGCCAAAAATCCTCTTGTTGTATTTAATTTTCGCTAAAGGCATTGCTCACAAATTTATCAATTACGATAAATTCATGATTGAGAAATATGCGAAATTCCAACTTCAAAACAAAGTTTCTTATGACAAAAATTTGGTTAAAAATTTCAAATAATCAGATTAAATCCTAAATAAAAGCATTAATGTTGAGATCACAAAGTCACAGTTTCATGGAGCCGCTTTTGTGGTCCAAAAATTTATTCTTTCTTGTTTTTGTCCTGCTTTGAGTAGCAGAGTAGTGGCCAAAAATCCTCTTCTTGTATTTTCCCTTCGCTTCAGACAACTCTTACCTTTGCAAACGAGCTATGAAAACTATTTGCGGTGAAAATCGATGCATTTACGTTTTTACGATACATTTCCGCATTTTTATACGCCGGTGCGATGGAGACCCACGACGTCATGATCTATTTATCGGCGCATATCAATAAAGCCAATTTTAGCGTCGTTTACGACCTCAAACGATTAACCAGATTTAGCTTTGTCGGCATGTGCGGCATCAAAATATTGGAGTAAAATGAAAAAACGAGAAAAATGCGTCTAAAGCTTTAAAATGAATTGAACCGGAAGTAAATTAAATGATAATAAAATAATAGAGAAATGGTTCGTCTCACAAAAATATGATTAATTCTTTTAATTTACATACAGAAAATGGGAATTGTACTCATTGGGATTAATATAAACTGAAAATACTTGAATAGTGTGTCTAATATGGTTTGCGCAAGATTGATTTAAAGAATTTGCAAGCTAAGTTATTAAAAACATATTAAAAACGCTAATTCATAAGCTTTTTTTTAAATTAAATATGTAAATAAGCAGTTTAAATTAAAAATAAGCAAAACTATGCCTAGTTAAATTAAATATGTAAATGTTAGCAAGAAACGCAATGTCCTTTTCAAAACTTAAACGGAGATTGCACTCGCAAGCAAAAATTAATTTTTATTTTTCTCTTAGAAATTAGCTCAATACTTGTTTGTTTGTATTTTGTATTCAAGTATGACTTGTATTCAACATTACAAAAATATTTTTAAAAAATTGAGTATTTTATATTCATAAGAAATTGGCTCTTGGTTACAATTCAGCCTTTAGCTTGATCATCTACTACCCTGAAATATTGCACCACGTTATTTGGGCTAATTGGGCAAAAATATTCGTATTTAGATATGCAAAAATAAGTTGTATCTAAGTGTTCTAAATAGATATTAAGTTTAACGGAGCTCCGACATTTTATTCCAATTAAAATATTGAGCCAATGGACTTCTATCAAAAATTATTTTTTAATAAATCTTACGAATTAAAACGAATGCGTTGTTTGAAGTCACCGACGGACATCAAAAATTGTAGATATATGACTAGGTACCTGTTACCCGTTGAAGATTTTAACAAAATTTTTTCTTAATGTCAAATGTAGAAGGAGACGTAAAGTTAACTTGAATCTGCCTTGTAACCCGTTTGCAGATGACTCATTTTTGTGTTTCACTATACCTCTGATTTGCCTGAAACTTAATTCTTATTTCGATTGCACAGTCAACTCGAGTATTTCGGGTATAAATATTCGTTTGACTTTAATTGATCTTTGTCACCACAAATTGCAAACAAATAAAAGCAAACTTTTCAACGGCATTCAAAAAAATTGAACGATGTTTTTTCAAAGTACCTGTTTACAGAAAACTGTAAATTAATGAATGAAATGTAAATGTAAAGTAAATGAAAACTAAATAACTGAAACTGTAATAAAATAAATGAAGGTGTATGCCGGCAAGCGCCGGCAAAGCCAGCGCTTGCCATTCGACCCAGTACACAATTGAATTTGAAGTTACTCCTTTTTAAAACTGGCCAGCGCTGGCCACTTCTTTGAAATATGTATGTCTCGAACGGAATTCCTGAAGAAATGTTCCAGAACATTCTATGAAGTGTAATAAGGAATGAAACTGACCAGCGCTGGCCAGTTTGGAAAGGTGAAGAAACATTACAACAAATCAGTTCTTTTGAATTTTCTGGAACTTTTTAAAATTTTAAAATACTTGAAAACGTTTGCCTCTTGATTTTTGAATTTTGAGTTTCCTTTTAAATTAAAAAAGCAAGTTTTTTAATTGAGCAATCCAAACAACGCATGCAAATTTCAAGCACTTCTACTAACTGGCCAGTACTGGTCACTTTGGAATCCTTATTGCAACTTTTAGAATATTCTGGAAGTTTCTGGAAAAACTTTCAGAAAATCGTCTTGAGACCGATCAATTTTACTTTTGCTGTATATTGCGTAGTTCATACTTCATCATGTTTTATTTTCGAAATTTGTTTTTTGGCACTTACTGAAACTGGCCAGACCTGGCCACTTTTATACTTTTTAAACTTTTTCGAAAGCTTTATAATTTATGTATTTTTTAATTTAAATTTTATTTTTTTTATAATTTTTATTTTTATATTTATTTATAAATGAAATTTTATAATTGAAAACTTTTTACTGTTTACCTGTCTACGTATACTTTTTACCGTATACCTGTGTACCTTTTGAAAGTTTTCCGTTCGAGAACCAACTGTTGTTTGTAATTAACGTCAGCGAAATTCCCAGTTATAATTGTATAGATAAAGTGAAAGCATTATGAGCGGTGTGAGTTAGAAAAAAAACGTAAATCGATTCTTCAATTATTTTAAGTTCGTCAATTTCAAAAAAATTGCTATGAATTGATTATATGCCGCAAAAACAGCAAATTGACAACAGCAAAAAGAGGAAACATTAAGAAATTGAGAGCTGTATTGCAAAAATGTATTGGAATAATAAAAAATAATGTTTCGAGTCATCTCAAGCAATCTGCAATCGAGACTGTGAAGCTTTCCTGTCCCTACCGTCCTCTTTAAAATTACCAAAAATGGTTAAACTATGTGTTGTCTTATTTTGCATCCCAGAGTTGCTCTTGTAGGAGTGTCCGTAAAGCCCTCGCACACCTCCATTACCATCTCCGTTCCCAAACAAACAATGCTCGACAAAATTCCTGTAGGCGGATTTGCACTGATTTTAATACCGCACCAAACAAATCGATAAAGACGTGGTATTGAAAATGCAAAAAAGCGTTATTTCCAAGTTGTTTTGAGTAGATGTTGTTAATGATGAGGGCAAACAACAAAAAATTGGCAGCAAACTTAGCTTCATTCCGGTGACCAAAAATGTAATTAAGTAAAGAATTTCCGGTCATCTCAAGCCTTATGCCATTTAGACTGGTAACCTTTCCGGTTACTGTTCCTTTAACCAAACAGACCACAGACCTCTTCCAGAGTTGCTCTTGTACTTCGTTGTGTCCTAATATAGCCCCTCGCAAACGCATTGAAAAGAACAATATGTTCGAGATTATAACGGATACATGCAAAAATACGTTATTTCTAAGCTCCAAATGGATATTTCTGTTAATGTGAAAAATTATATTTTGATAAAGCTTAATTACACGCTCAAAAATTGTAGTTCTACGATAGAACTGTAAGCCGAGTGTGTTTAAAAAATCTATAAATCGATTGGTATTTCAATTACTTTAGGCTTTAATTTGCTATGAATTAAATACAAGTCGCATGGGCCACAGCAAAAATTTTATTCTTTTGTAGGATGGCAGTGTAAGCGCCGAAAAATTGGCTCTACAATGATGATACCAAAAATGTATTGAAATAACATTGATATTGTACTTGCAAAATTCGTTATTTCTAAGCTCCAAATGGATATTTCGGTTAGAGCTTCTTGAA
>MQUG01000849.1:0-51276 GCA_007213375.1 Steinernema feltiae | reverse complement strand
TATGGCGTTCGCCGCTTGCCTGGCAAGTCACCCTGTTCATGGGGCTCAACGCGATGCCTTTTTATGTCACAGTGAGCTGGCTTCCTACTATTCTGATGAACCATGGGATATCCCCGAACAAGCAGGAACAATACACGGCACGCTTCAACTGACTACAGCGATTCCCGGCTTGATCCTGGCGGCCACGCTTCGCCGTCTCACAGACCAAAGACTGGCGGCCGCTACCGTCAGTCTGCTAACAGCCTTATCACTTATCGGACTTATTTATGCGCCAGGCCACGCTATGTGGTGGGCCGCATTCCTAGGCTTTGGTTCTGGCGCCAGCATGATGCTCGGCCTGACGTTCATCGGTTTGCGCACAAAGAACTCCGTTGACGCGGCTGCACTTTCAGGAATGGCGCAATGTGTAGGCTATTTGATGGCAGCAGCAGGCCCGATATTGCTGGGGCAACTGCACGACTCAACCGGTGGTTGGACGGCACCGCTGCTGACCACCGCCGCCATCTCTATCGCAGGTGCATTCACCGGCATTTTGGCAGGACGCAACGTCCAACTCGAACCCTCTTCTCGCTGCGCAGAATTTACTGGTTCTGAGTAAGGGGAGGCAGTGCTTGCCAGATCGGCTTGCGGCTGAGTTAACGTCCCGAAGCCCGCTGCCATCCGATCGACAGCATTGGTAGCTTAAGGCACGGTAATACATGCGCACATCCCAGGCTCTAGGATCAGGGCCTACATTAATCACTGCTTGGGAGAATATGGCATGCGTCTGCTGGTGAGTTTCGCCACCCAGCCTGCGACTCAAGACCAACCTTGATCAATCAATCGAAGGCCCGAGCGTCGAAGAACTGAATGGTAGTGTTTAAGGCTTCTAGATTGGTTTTATGAGTGATCGTACTATCTTGCTCGCAGATGAAGCTGTGACCAACATCGGGATACACAGTAAGTTGGTGCGGAACTTTAGCTGCAGCTAACGCATGCGCTAATTGAATACTTTGTAAGTAAGGGACTTTTTCATCTTTTCTCCCTACCAAAATCAAGGTGGGCGCTGTTTCGTTGCTAACTTCTAACGCCGGACTGGCCCCTTTAGGAACATCCGAGGAGTCGGGTAAGTAACGCAGTAATTGCGACTCTGGAGCGAGCTCGTGCTGCGGAAGAGACAACCCGAGGAGTTGGGCTTGATAAGGTAGGGTTTGGAAGCAGAACACGCCGTACCATACCGCTACGGCTTGAATTGTGACAGCACGGCCTCCAGGTTCGGCCGCGGGAGAGTTACCATCGGTCCACGGGTTGCCCAAACTTGCAGCGATCTGCGCGCCAGCGGATACTCCCCAGACGTAGGTATTGGCAGTGTCAATTTGAAGATCTTCAGCGATTCCTGCCAGATAATTCAGGGCGGCTTTGGCATCCTCGAGCTGTCCAGGCCACCTCACTTCCGCGCTCAGTCGGTAGTTGATCGACGCCACGGCATATCCGCGGGCGGCTATCTCTGCCAGCAGCCGCGGGAAATCGCTGAACACTCCTGACCGATGACTGTCGCCTCGTCGCCATCCGCCGCCATGTATATAAATCAGCAACGGGGAAGGAGAGGACCGACGCGGGCTGGGCGGTAGGTAAAGGTCCAGTGTCAGAGGACGATATCCCTCGATCCGTGCGTAGGGCATTGCTCCATTAAGGGTTACGCCATTGTCAAACTCAACAATCCAGGGCGGCATTGCGTCTTTGTACACCATCGAAGCGCTGGTCTTTGCGTCTATCCAACTGTCCATTCTATTGGGATGCTCTATTGCTGATTCGCGAACGATCTGAAGAACCGAACTTGCCAAAAAATTGATTGATGGCACTAACGATTACCCTGTAACTGTTTGTTTTCACAGATCGGGACCAGTGAAGCCCATCAGATTATATGAGGCCTCGTCTCCAGTATCGACCTCAACGGGGTGCGCTGACGTCGGTTTGCCCGCTGGCAAGTAATGCACCCCGGATGAAGCCCTCGGCCAATCGTCGTTCGACGAAGTCTCTAACATAGGCTGCTCCAGCATCACGGCCTCGTGGCACTGCGACTGCTTGGCGGATAGCGGTGAAGGCTCCCTGCATCACCCGATAATTCTGATTCTTGGCTGCGATTTGTTCCAGCGGTTGTCTGACCCCGGCGGCAGCATCCAGGCCTTGGTCAATGAATAGGTCTACTGCACCTGCAGACGTGTCAGCTCGGTGTAGCTCTGCATGCTGCAACGTACGTGACAGGTACAGGTCGTAAGCAGCGCCGTTGCCTACCGCAAGCCGAAGTCCAGGTTGATCCAGGTCCTCGATTTTGGAATAGGGCGACTCGGCGTTTACCAGATAGGTCCCTTCGATAAGTACGTAGGGTTCACTGAAGCTGATCTGGGCGGCGCGGACAGGCTCGATAGCCAGGAAGGCCAACGTCCACGCGTTTTCTTCAAGTGCAGCGAATACCTTTCCGGCCGCGTCGTATGTGCGCAATTCGAGACCTACGCCCAGCTCTTCGGCCAGCGATTTAGCAAGTGCAACAGAAACACCATGCGGTTCTCCGTCAGCGCCTGGCTGAGCCAGCACTGGGTTACCGAAGTTGATCGCCGCACGCAGAATGCCGTTGGGCGCCAGGTCCTTGAGAACCTGCTGGGCAATAGGGCTCATACCTTCTCCAGGGTTAGAAAATTGGGAACGTGTAGGACACGATCAGGCGGTTTTCATCCGCGCCACGTGCAAAGCTCGATCGATAGCTCGCGTTACGCCACCGGACCGATACGTTCTTCAGGGCACCGGATTGCACCACATACTGCAGTTCGGTGTTGCGCTCCCATTCATGGCCCTCACCGGTGATGGTCGCTGCGTCGGCCTGGTTGCCTCGCAGGTAGCGAGTCATGAAGGTCAAGCCAGGAATGCCGAGAGCCGCGAAGTTGTAGTCGTAGCGCAGCTGCCAAGAACGTTCACCGGGCTCGGCGAAGTCGTTGAGCTGGACGAAGTTGACCAGGTAAGGATCGGTTCCATCGAGATAGGGCATGGAGGTGGAACCGTTCATCTTTTGCAGTCCCAGACCAAGCGCATGTCCGCCCAAGCTGTAGGTGAACATGCCAGAAATTGCTCTGCTATCGATACGTCCGCCCAAAGCTCGACCGTCATCGTCGCTATCCATGTAGCGAAGATCAGCTTTGATTTTCCCGGGCCCACTGGAATCGAATAGTTCGCCCCACGAAGTGCTGGTGGTAGACCTGTTCCAGCTCTGCATATTGATAGGTCAGCAGCAGGTCTTTTGTGAGCTGGTAATCCAAGCCGCCCAGCCAGAAGGCGTCACCTTCGGCATTGCCTGTGAAACGACGGTTTTTGTTGTTTAGTGTGATCGGTACGCGGTCTGTCGAGTCGCGATCGGTTTGGCGCTCGAAGCGGGCACCGATGAAGAACAGCGAATCGAATTCTTTGCTGGTGAGCAGGCCGCCCTCAAAGGTCTGGGGAGGAGGCGGCCAGTGTTGGCCTGAACCGTGGGCAGCTTGGGGATCAGAGTGCCGTATTTAAGCTCTGTCTCGGATAGGCGCATCTTGCCAGTCAGGCCCAGGCGGCTGAACTCGTCGGCTGCGCGACCATCATCATGGGTCGGCAGCAGGCCGGTACCGGTTCGATCGGGACTTGAGTCCAGCTTCAGGCCGAGCATGCCCAGAGCATCGACCCCAAAACCGACTGGCCCTGGTGTGTATCCGGACTTCGCATCGAGAATGAAACCATGGGCCCATTCTTCGCGCTTTGACTGGCCAGCACCGTCACGGAAATCGCGGTTGATGTAGAAGTTCGTCGTTTGCAAGGTGACCTTGCTGTCGTCTATAAAGCCATCCCCATAAGCCGTCGCTGCGGCCAGGCAAGGAGTAACGGCAAGAAGCTTGCAACCAGTTTTGTTTTTGTTATGCATTTGCTGCTCCATCAATTGGAACGTGGGGTGTAGGCGTGCCTCCCGGCACGCCAGGATCAGGAAAAAAAGAGGTTCAGGCGGTGCGGAAAATCATGCAGACCGGGCTGCCGGTCTGGATCTGATGCTCCAGCAAAGCCAGTTCGCCTTTCGGGCTAATGGAGAATGTCTTGATGTTGTCGCTGTCTTCGTTAGCGACGAACAAGAAGCGACCGTTAGGGGACGCTGTCATGAAGCGAGGCTTCTTGCCCTGGCTAGGTACGTTGCCGATCGGGTTGATCTTCCCGGTAGGCTGATCCACCGAATAAATGGTCACGCTGTCATGCCCGCGATTGGATGAGAACAAATGTACTCCATCCGGTGCCATGACCAGCGCTGCTGCACGGCTGTCCCCTACAAAGTCCTGAGGGAGGGCTGGAACCATCTGGAATGGAACCAGGGAGCCGTCATTCTGGTTGTAGCGGTAGCTGGTGATCGTGCTGTCCAGTTCGTTCACAACGTAAGCAAATGACCCGGTCGGAGAGAACACCACATGTCGAGGTCCGGCCCCCTCGCGTGTCTTGATTTCATGCGCCAGTTCAGGCTTCAGTGCGGTCCCGTTCTGCTTCAGATCGAACACAAAGACTTTATCCAGTCCTTTGTCCGGGACCACCAGGAAGCGGCCCGATGGATCGCGTGGGATCATGTGCGGGTGGGAGCTCGCCTGCTCGATCTTGTGCGGGCCAGGGTTGCCCGGAAGGTCGTATTTGCTGATGACGGGTTGCAGGTGGCCGGTCTTATCGAACGGCAGAATGACAATGCTGCCGGTGGCATAGTTGGCCACAGCGAGGAATTTGTTGCTCTTGTCCACGGTAAGGTGAACGGGGTTGTTCCCTTCGCAACTAACCGAGCTCACCTTGGTGAGCGTTCCGTTGGCTGGCTCAATTTGGAATGAGCTGACAGTGGACTGGTCGCCATGCACGCAGAACAGCAGGCTCTGGGTTTGGTCGAGGCACAGGAAGGATGGATTGGTCAGATCGCCGACGGTTTGAACCAATTGGGAGCGACCTGTCTGCGGGTCATGTCGATAAACCGTGATGCCTGCACCGCGGGCTTTTCGCTCGCGAGTGGTTCTGGAGCCCACATAGACAATTTGGGTTTTGTTCGGGTTGGCAGGCTGCATAGCGTTCTTCTCAGGTCCTGATTTGGCATCTGCCGCTCCCGCGCCGAGGCCCAGAAGGGTTGCCGCAGCGACGATGGAAGTAGAAGAGAGCAGCGTGCGTCGGGTAATGGCGGGTGGAAACGGTGATGGGCGCATAGCAAAATCTCATCGTTGTTTTTGTTGTGATGAGTACCGCCGACCTTCGAAGGTCGGCGGCAGCTGAGCAATCAGTACTTCGAAGGTACGAGCACCCAGCCTTCCATCAGGCGACGTGCGCTTCGGCTCATGACGGCCTTGTCCACAATCCAGTTGCCATCAACTTGGGTGGTCTGCGCGCCTACGGCAACGGTGCCGGCGGTGTGGCCCATGTTGACTTGGCGTTCACCGATATCGCCGACGATACGGTTGACCAGCGTGCCTTCCAGAGCGGCCGCCACGGCAACGGCTACAGCGCCAGTGCCGGTGATTGCGTGGTGCAATTTGCCCATGGAAAGGATGCGGGCGATCACATCGATCTCGCCGGCTTCGACTGTCTTGCCACCGGCAGCGCCGTAGGTTTGCGGCGGAGCTACCAGGCAGAGCTTCGGCGTGTGAGGGCGAAGGCGCGTTGCTTCTTCAGCGGTAGCCGCCAGACCCATGGCCACGGTGCAGTGTGCGCGGATGGTTTCCAGCGACAGCAGCAGTTCGGCATTGCCGTTGACCTGGTCTTGGGTCTCGGTCCCGGTCAGGCCAACGCGTCGGGCGTCGACGAAGATCGTCGGGTTGCCTGCGTTGAGCAATGTTGCCGGCAAGCCTGGGAAGCCAGGGATATCCAGTTCATCCACGACATTGCCGGTTGGCAGAATGCTGCCGCCCGAACCGCCAGGCTGAAGGAATTCCACGACGATTTCGGCAGCAGGGAAGGCGACGCCATCCAGCACGAAATCACCTTCTTCAACGACCTCGCCATCCTTCATCGGGACATGGGCGATGATGCGTTTCTGAATATTGGCCTGCCAAATTCGGATGGTGGCGATGCCGTCACGAGGCGCATCGACGAGCCCTTGGCGAATGGCGAATGGGCCAACGGCTGCGCTCAGGTTGCCGCAGTTACCGGACCAGTCGACCACCGGGTTTTCGATTGCCGGGGCACCGAACAGGTAATCAACATCGCAATCGGTACGACCCGATTTACCGATGATGACGACCTTGCTGGAGCTGGAGGTGGCAGCACCCATGCCGTCGATCTGCTTGCCATAAGGATCCGGGCTGCCGATGACGCGAAGCATCAGTGCATCACGCTCGGGGCCTGCAGCCGGAATATCCTGCTCCAGGAAAAAGACGCCCTTACTGGTGCCACCGCGCATGAATACGGCAGGGATTCGAACTTGAGTCATTACACTGCTCCTTCCAGTTGCTTCGCTTGTGCAGCCTTGTCCATGCTCTCCACCAGCAGCTGCGGCAGCAGGCCGCCGCGGCGGAAGTAGCGCACGTCTTCATGCGTATCCAGGCGGCTGGTGACGGTTACGTTTTCAGTGGTGCCATCTGCACGCTCAATGACGAGTTGCAGCTTGTCGCCAGGCGCGAAGGTGTCGTTGATGCCTTCTACCGAGAACTTCTCGTGACCGGTCAGGCCCAGCGTCTTGCGAGTCACACCTTCTGGGAACTGCAGCGGGAGGATGCCCAGGCCAGCCAGGTTGGTGCGGTGGATGCGCTCGAAGCTCTCGGCCACGACAACGCGCACGCCCAGCAGGCGAGGGCCTTTGGCTGCCCAGTCACGCGACGAACCGCTGCCGTACTCCTTGCCTGCCACTACGATCAGAGGCTGCTTGCGATCGGCGTAGGCTTGGGCGGCTTCGAACACGGTGCTCACGCGGTTTTCCGGCAGCAGCAGCGTCCAAGGGCCTTCGCGGCCGTCAGTCATCAGCTCGTTCTTCAGGCGGGGCTTGCGAAGGTGGCGCGCTGTGCGGCTTCGTGGTTGCCGCGACGAGTGCCGTAGGAGTTGAAGTCATCAACACCGATGCCATGGCCTTTGAGGTACGAACCGGCGTCGCTGTCCGACAGGATGGCGCCGGACGGCGAGATGTGGTCGGTAGTGATGTTGTCCGACAGCATCACCAGAACGCGCATGTCTTTCAGGTCGCGTTGAGGGTCGGTAGCAGTCAGCTCATCGCTCCAGTACGGCGGCTTGCGGATGTAAGTGCTGCTCTGGTCCCAAGCGTACTGATCGGTAACGCCGGCGCGCAGGTCAGAGGCGATGACGCCCGCTTCGCGAGGTACCGAGCTGTAGGCCTTGTCGAACATGTCGGCCGACAGTGCTTTCTTTTCGATCTCGTCCAGCTCTTGATCCGAAGGCCACAGCTCGCTGAGGTAAACCGGCTTGCCTTCGGCGTCGGTGCCGAGCGCATCCACTTGCGGGTCGATGCGGTAGGTGCCAGCGATCGCGTACGCCACGATCAGGGAGGGGACATGATGAACACTTCACGAGCCAGCGGTGTACGCGACCTTCGAAGTTGCGGTTACCGGAGGTAGCGGCAACGGTCTCCAGATTACGAGTGCGGATTTCGTCCTCGATCTCTTTGCTCAGCAGAGGGCCGGACATGCCGTTGCAGGTGGTGCAGCCGTAGCCAACAACGTTGAAGCCCATGTTGTCGAGGTCCACGTTCAGACCTGCACGGTCCAGGTAGTCGGCGACCACCTTGGAGCCGGGTGCGAAGGAAGTCTTGACCCATGGAGCACGACGCAGACCGCGTTTGAGTGCATTGCGGGCGACCAGGGCCGCAGCGATCACGCCACGAGGGTTCGAGGTGTTGGTGCAGCTGGTGATAGCGGCAATCACGACCGAGCCGTTATCCAGGCCGGTAGGTATGTCTTTTGCTGCTTCGCCTTTGCCCAGCAGGATGCGCTGGTGAGGTTGTTTCGGGCCGGCAATCGCACGACCAACGGTGCCCAGGTCGAGGGTGACGACACGGTCGTATTCGACCGATTCCAGGCTGTCATGCCACAGACCTTGATGTTTGGCATAAGCCTCGGTCAGCTCGGCAATCTCACCGCCGCGACCGCTGAGTCGCAGGTAGTGCAGGGTGCGATCGTCGATCGCGAACATTGCTGCGGTAGCGCCGAACTCAGGAGCCATGTTGGACAGGGTGCCACGGTCCGCCAAGGACAGGGCGGCAACGCCTGGGCCATGGAATTCCAACACGCTGCCGATTACGCCGACTTTGCGCAGGCTTTCGGTCAAGGCAAGTGCGATGTCGGTAGCAACGTAGCCCGATGGCGGGACGCCTTCCAGCCGGACGCCGACGATTTCTGGAACCCGCATCATCAGGGCTTTGCCCAGCATTGCGGCTTCTGCCTCGATGCCACCAACACCCCAGCCCAGCACGCCGATGCCGTTGATCATGGTGGTGTGGCTGTCAGTGCCGACTAGCGTATCTGGGAATGCCCACAGATCACCTTCAACTTCACGAGTGCCGATGACGGTGGTCAGGCGCTCCAGGTTGATCTGGTGAAGGATGCCGTTACCTGAAGGCACGATCGACAGGTTGTTGAAGGCCTTGTTGCACCAGTCGAGGAATGCAAAGCGTTCGGCATTGCGCTCGCGCTCGATGGCTTCGTTATCGGCCAATGCGCTGGCATCACCCCAACGCTCTACGTTCAGCGAGTGGTCCACGACGAGGTGAGTAGGGGTGACCGGGTTTACCTGGCGTGGATCGCCGCCTGCTTTTGCTACTGCGTCACGCAGACCGGCCAGGTCGACCAGGGCAGGGGTGCCGAGCAGGTCCTGAAGAACCACGCGAGCGGGGCGGAAGGGGATGTCGCTGTTTTTAGATCGAGTGCAAATTACCTTCAGCGCTTCGTTCGGCTCTGCTTCGGTGCGCAGGACGTTTTCAGCGAGGATCCGGAGGCTCATTGGCAGGCGGGCAAAGTCGCCGCCTATCGCTTTTACAGCTTCCGATAAGTTGCAGACGCGGTAGTCGCGACCGTTTACGGCCAGGGTTTGGCCAATGTGCTTGCTCATGCCGGGGACCTCACAGGCGTGTTTTTTGTGAGGCGATATTGCACTTTGTCTAAACTTGAGTCAATTTATCTCCAGCAGAAAAACTTCGGTCGAGCGCCGAATGGTCACCTTGAAGCCTGAAGACCGGCCATTTATCTGCCTGCCAACCTTTCCCGCACAAAGACAAAAACGAGGAAATTCAAGATGAAATGCAATCAGACCTACCGTAAATCCGTCCGGCACCAGTCCGCTCAGTCCCTTTCGTTCCGCTAAAGCTTGGCTTCGCGGCACTAAAACAATAAGGAGAGAGCCATGCTGCTGACCGTGCTCGGTTTTTCGATGGTCACCTGTTTCATGTACCTGATCATGACCAAGCGGCTTACCGCCCTGGTTGCCTTGATCGTGGTACCGATCGTGTTTGCCCTGATTGGTGGCTTCTACGCCGGCCTGGGCGGAATGATGCTCGACGGCATCAAAACGTTGGCGCCGACTGGTGTCATGCTGACCTTCTCGATTCTTTACTTCGGCATCATGATCGACGCGGGACTGTTCGATTCATTGGTGCGCTGCATCCTGAAGATCGTGAAGGGTGACCCGCTGAAGGTCTTGGTCGGAACCACGATCTTGACCATGCTTGTATCCCTGGATGGCGACAGTTCCACTACTTACATGATCGTGGTCGCCGCATTCCTGCCGCTTTATCAGCGCCTGGGAATGAGCGTTCTGGGCCTGACCTGCGTGGTCAACATCGCCAACGGCATCATGAACATCTCCCCGTGGGGCGGCCCTACTGCCCGCGCTGCGGCTGCGCTGCATGTCGACGCTATGGACATCTTCCTGCCTATGGTGCCGTCGATGCTGCTGGGCTGCGCTTGCTTGCTCTTCATCGCAATTCTGCTGGGTCGACGTGAGCGTGCTCGCCTGGGCGTGATTGCCGTGGATGATTTCCACAACGGCTCTATCGCGTTGGGTAATGGTTCGCATGAGGAGTGCGATCGCAATCGCCGTCCGCACATGTTCTGGCCCAACCTGTTACTCACTGCAACGATGATTGGCGTGTTGATGGCAGGTATCGTGCCGATTCAAGTGCTGTTCATGGTCTGCTTCGCCATCGCGGTGATGATCAACTACCCACATCTGGAGCAGCAGAAAGAGCGTATCTCCGCTCACGCGGGCAACGTTCTCGCGGTGACTACGGTCATTTTCGCCGCAGGCATCTTCACCGGCATCCTTTCGGGTACCGGCATGGTCGATGCGATGGCGAAGGGGCTGTTGGCAGTCATTCCTGATGCGTTTGGCCCATACCTGGCGGTGTTCACTGCCTTGGTCAGCATTCCGTTCACCTTCTTCATGTCGAACGATGCCTTCTACTTCGGCATCTTGCCAGTGATCGCCCAGACCGCCGCTACCTACGGAATCTCGCATCTGGAGATCGCCCGGGCATCGGTGGTTGGTCAGCCTGTTCACTTGCTCAGCCCATTGGTGCCTTCGCTATATCTGCTGGTGGCGTTGGCAAAAGTCGATCTGGGTGACCACCAGCGCTTTGCATTGAAATGGGCGCTCCTGGTGAGCATGGCCATGTTGGTAGGTGGCGTGATGTTCGGAGCATTCCCGGCCTATCACTCAGCTTCGTAAGTTGATGGCTGGCCGTCGGCTCTGCTGGCGGTTGGCTGTTGGCTGGGTATCTTTTCTACGGCAAGCCTGAAGACATGCGGTGGCTGTGCAGCCAAGAGAGCAAAACTATCTTGGATTCGCGTTCCGGTGGCGGCAAAAAGGGGGTGCTGCAGCCTCTGCGCAAGGCTGCAACGTCTACACCCAGTATCCCTCCTGACCTGGCTGCCGAGCTACCTTCAGCAAGAGCGGCATCTATTGCTGGAGAAATCGGTCTAGTGACTGCCATCCTGTATGCTGCTGCAGTCGTGCTATACATGGGGCTGGGCAACCTCATCGGCTGGTATATGACTCGCGGTGGCGGGTTTAACTCAGGCAAGCGCCGTAACGTAATTGCGATCTCGATGCTGATTGATAACTGCATTTTTCTTGTGCCGTTTGCTGAATCTACTGCATCGCTGGATTTGATTACGTCGCTCACTTTGGCTGGGATCGCGTCGACTACTTCGCTGAACTTCTCTTTGCTCAAGGACCTGCTGCCAAGTACCGGTGACGTTGTCGGCAGTTGCGTTCATTGTCGTTGGCGGAAACCTTTTCGGTGTGGCCGCTCCGAGCGCCACTGGGACGTTGTTCAAGCCACGAGTCGTACAACTGGTCCTCATGATCGCAGGCATCCTCCTGGTGGCTGGTGCGTTATTGCACTGCTATGACCGTAAGCCAATGGTCTCGACATCTATTAACGCCGAACTCCATTTGGAAATGAACCCGCAAAAGGCATAATGTGGGAGCTGTGGGGTTCGTCTGATGGGAGGAGCCCACAATCCAACGCCCCAACTCGGAAAAGATATGAATTTGACGCCTCTTCAAGCCCGCGTGGCTCGCGATATCGTTGCCTATGTTCGCCAAGAGCAACTGGCTGCGGGGCATCATGTCTCGGAGCTAGGACTGGCTAAGGCTTTGAAGACGTCACGAACTCCTATCAAGATTGCTCTCAACTACCTTGCCGAGCGAGGATTGCTGAGTCAGGACCGCAATCGCGGTTTTTTCCTGGCCAAGCCCTATGATGATCTGGCTGAAATTGCCCAAGATTTGTCGGTCTCCATCGACGACCCGGTCTATCAGCAGATCGCGGTGATGCGACTGAACGGCCAGATTCCTGAGCAGTTTGCTGAAACGGACCTGATGCGTTTATTCAACATTTCACGCTATATGCTGCGAGGGGTTTTGAGCCGCATTCAACAAGAAGGCTGGATTGAGCAGCGTGCCGGCCAAGGCTGGCAATTCCTGCCGATGATCGACTCGGTCGAAGCCTACGAAGAAAGCTATTCCTTCCGAGCGATCATCGAGCCGGCGGGACTGCTTGCCCCAACGTTTATGATCGATACCGAAGCTTTGGCTCGCTGTAAAAAGCAGCAGCAATTCATTGCAGATGGCGGCTACCTGACCATGACTCCGCAGGAACTTTTCGAATCAAATGCTCAGTTTCACGAGACGCTTGCCAGCTTTTCCGGCAACAGATTTCACGTCCAGACGGTTCGTCGTCTCGACCAGCTTCGCCGTCTTGTGGAATACCGTCAGGCTAGCAAGCGCGCTCCTCGGCGAGAGCAGGCGGTTGAGCATCTCGCTATCCTTGCTTGTCTTGAAAAAGGTGATCGGCTTGCAGCAGCTGATCACATGCGTAAGCACCTGGAACAAGCTCGCCGGCATAAAGTTGCAGCTGAGTTATTCGAGGCAGGTGAGCTGCCAATCAAAGTTGCTTTTGAGTCGGATTGAGCTGGCAGTCTGGACCGCTTGTTCTATTCAGTTGTCTTTCCAGTTTAAATTGCGCAGTGCTGGTTTTCATGTTCCAGTGTACGTTCATCCGGTCCATGTTGGTGATGTCTGGTAGAGGTGATTATAGCGGAGTCGTTTGTTGGCGCCCGCTCCGCGATAATTTCTGGATGTTGCATCAGATAGGCCTCGAACGCACGAGCGATCTTGTAGCTATTGTAAGGGGCCCCTATCCATAAGCCAGCTAAAACAAACAATTGGAGGCCCGTATGCTAGCGATAGATTTACTAGGCCCTTGCTCATCAGCAGGTCCGAGTTGCTGGAGTAGTCAGTTCCGTTATTTCTGTGCGAATGGATCAGGTTCGCGGTCTAGCGGCATTCGTTTTGGGTAACCATCAATTGGCGGCTAACTGGCTCATCGAACCGGCCCTTGGCTTGGGGGGGGGGCGCCCCTGCAGTCTTCTTATGGATAACGAAGGGTATCGCCAAGTCTGCGAGTGCCTTGTGAGAATGGATTATGGTGTTTATTGATGCGCTGAGGACGTGAATGTGAATTCCGGCGTTTGGATAGTAGGGTCCCGCTGCGGTGGCGGAGTGCTATGTAGGTTTGAACGGATGGATGAGGTGCACGAGAAGTGGAAAAAACATGCGATACAGACTCGATTGTTTTGATCGTGGAGCAACATGATTTTCGTCATCCAGTTTTGACCCGTGCGGCCTGACGGCCTTCGCTGAGCGGATTGGGTCGTCCCATTCGCAGCAGATCTGTGACAGACAGAATCTGATGAGTAACAGTTTAGGGTGGTTGAAGAATTTCCGCTTCCTTTGTCCGGTCTGACCAGAAATATGCACAACGAAGCACATCATAGATGCGCAGGCTCATAGTATTTACTAATAAAAATCTTATCTTCATTAATCATTACTATTAATGGCAGCAATGGTAGTAGCTCACTACCTCTCGTCGCAGGATCGACCATTTTCAATCGAAAGGTCGTTTTATGAACTGGTCAGACCGCTGCGCTTAACGATTTGTATTTCACTTCTGGGTGCAAATAAAGTCAATTCAGCTGTAAATTCAAGCTCACAACGCTATTTACTCGAGGAGTGTGACCTGACCAGTCTAACCTGTTACGCCTGCTCGTGCGGTTGAGGGGCGTGCGAAGCTAGGCCGGGCTGTCGTCCTATCAGTCTGGGTATAGGAAGTTAACCGTCGGTTGAATGTGATGGCGGCTTACAATTGCGCATTGCTCGCAGGCGAAGCGGGTGCGGGCGAACGTCATCCAAACGCATTAGCTTCGGCTCCATCAGTCGGAGTGAGAGCAGCTTCTGAAGTCTCACATCGGCCCCTTTTCTGAGTCGCGGCTTCATTCTGCATTGTCACTCATTCATCACTCCCGGTCGGGGCGAGGGCATGCACTTGGCGAGCATGAAGGGCAGTGCATCCCGGGACGATTGAGCGTGTCGAAAAGGCACGTGAATTCTGCAAGCAGAGTAGCCTGCGGTCAGTACAACATCATGAATGTGTCAAGATTTATGCACTCTAGAGAAAACAATCCATGGTAAGTTAAAGTCAACGATGATTTAGAATCAGCGTCAAACTAAAAGACATCGTTAACGAAATGCTTTAGGATGTCCGACTGTTTTAATTAAATTTGAGGATCTCATATGTCCCGCCTGGCAGAATTCCGTCAGCTTGAGCAAAAATTGGCCGCCCAGCTGGCCGAGCTGGAAGAAATGAAAAGCTCTTCTGAGCTGCAGAAAGAAATCGAATTTGAGACCAAGCTGCGCGATTTGCTGAGCAAATACGGTTACAGCCTTCGCGACATTATCAACATTCTGGATCCGCAGGCGAACAGTCGTTTAGTCGCTCTTTCAGCGGCAGAAAAGTCCCCGCGCCGCGCCCGTCAGGTGAAGCAGTACAAGAACCCGCACAATGGCGAGATCATCGAAACCAAGGGCGGCAATCACAAGCTGCTTAAAGAATGGAAAGCCGAGTACGGATCCGAGGAAGTGGAAAGCTGGCTGGCTCGCTAGATCAGATCTACCAGATGCAGCAAGAGGTGACAGTCCTCCAGCAGACGCTCATGGTTAAGCAGGAGGAAGCCACTCGACTGATTCGCGATAACGAGCGATTGATAGCCGAAAACCGTCAGCACGCCAAGGAGGCCAGCCAGCATCGTGACGCTATCGAGCATCTGAGAGGTGACCTGGGCATCGCCAATGCTGCAACTGCTCGCGCGGAAGGGGCCAAAGAGCTGCTGGCTCACCAGCTCGAAACCAAGAGTAAAGAGGCTACCGATGCCCATCTGGCTGGAACAGCAGCGCAGCAAAGGGCGGAAGAGTTGAAGGCACTGCTCGAGCAGTCTGAAAACGAGCTAGAAGCACTTCGCGCTGCGATTGAAACCAAAGAACAGTCAGAAAGTCAGTAAGCCTTGAGCCGAGACGTATAAGGCTGGAGTACAAATGTACTCCAGCCGTATTTCAGGCATACGCGCTTTTCTACACTGTCACCTGGGGGGCTCAGTTGCGATTACCTCAGGCGGCGCATCACGCTCTAAAATGATTCCCATCGGCTAATCGCTCAACTCAAGGACGCCGATGGCCAGGTGCAGACCATGCAACACACGCTGGCGGCCGTTCGCAAGGAATTGGCCGCAGCCTGTGAACAGCGCAGCGCTGCCCAGGCGCATAGCGTGGCGTTGTCCGAGCTGCGGGATCAGGCGCGCCTCACTGCGCAGCAATCAAGCGAGCAATGCCAGACCTTACAGGACCGTCTGGAGCGCATGGAGGCGGAGCTGATGGCGGCGCAGCGTATTGCGGCAGCCCAAGAGCACGGGCACAGACACTAGACATGCAGTTAGTGCAGTTAGTGCAGTTACACGATACCCTGAAGCAGAAACGGCGGTCGCGCGCCTGACCGTCACCTATCGAAAGAGCTAATGTCGAGGCCGTTGGGGTCAGGTACAGAACATACTTCTCCACTGGCACACCCAATGACCCCATGACAGCCTTTTCCGCTACAGGTGGTGTGACAGCGTGATGGGGGCCGGTATTTACTCAGAAGACCTAGAACGGTTGAATTTTCAGGGAAGCGATAATCAGCCGGGAGCTAACGCCGGCCACTTTGCCCCCTGCCAACAACGGCGGTGGAAACTCTCTCTAGGACCTTCGGTTGGAAGGAGATATGTAACTAAACAGCTCGTCGAGTTCAGCCGACGTGGGACTGTATGCGGATTCAAAGTGTCCACTAGCACCGGAAAATACATACTCTTCGCACAAGCATTGATCAGCAGACTGCTCGCAATTTCTGCACAGCGGGTTGCACAGCTCAATCATCTGATCAATGGCTGTGGAAGGGTCATCGGGATCGTAACAGTCAGGGTAGCAGGGCGTCTCCACAACTACGTAATCACCCCTCGCAAAGCGCAATACATCCTCGGCGCCGTCATGCCGCTGGATTGACAATGCTTTTAGTGCTGGCAACAGCACAACCCTGCAGTAGTCGAATCGATAGTTTTCCATATTGCACATAATGCGACCCTTATCTTCCATGAGGCATTTATATGATATTTCACCATAGCGCTGCTCGATGCTCGCATATCGCTGCCTATCCAGTCGAATATGCTTCAAAGCATTATTAATCGCGTCAATCAGTTCCATCTTGCGATTTCTGAGGTATGCCCCCCTCACAGAGAATCGCTCATCAAATGTGCTTACCAAGTCCTTTCGTGTTTCTTTGATGCCATCAGCACGCCTCACCGCCTGTAAGTAGTCAACGCTGTGTGCCAAAAGCAGGTTCACACCGAATGCCTGGTGAAGCGCTACCGCATTCACGCGGATCTTCGCTTCGAGATCTTCCTTAGCCGGCTCAAGAATGTTCGAGATGAATTCCCGATAGTCCTCAATAGCCAGCTTAAGGGCGTCAGAGGCTTGGGTTGCGGGTTGTGGCTCATGGTCTATGATCGCCATGCCGTACCTCGTATAGTTAGCGAACTGAAAGGGAGCGCCGGGGGAGATCCACGCTACTCTACCTGATGGCTGGCAATGGCTTGTATGGCTTTTCTCGCAGAGAACTCCTGCTCCTTCCCATCAGTGAATTTCACGACGAAACCTTGAGTAGTGCCCCCATTCGCTCCAACTCCTCGTCCGATGTTTCGAGCGTAAAACGCTGCCGGGTCAGACAGAATTGGCCAATTGGTATACTTGCAGTATTTAATGTAAAGCTCGCGCAGCAGGTCAAATTCCCGGGAATCCATAATTTCACCGCCACTGGCGATACTGCTGTCACGAATTGCATAAAAGAACTTTTCGGCAGCGTTTTGCGTTGGAAAGTGTTGATCTAGTACCGATAGAGATTTCGGCATGATGCTCTCCTTGTCGTTTAGGGTTGGGGCTGCATTTTGAAAATTTGTTTCACTGCCCAATAACCTCAGGCTTGAGCCGCTTGGATTAAACGGAGCTGCTCGATAGCGAGCAACTCCGTTTGTACTTGTTCGACGCCTTTTGGGGTCTTGGGACTATGATGTCGAACTTATTATTGGCTAGCATTTTCCTTCACGGACGGCGTCTCAGGGACGCCGAATCAGTTTACTTCTGATTACTCCGTGAACGCGCCACATACTTTGGAGCTGGAGGCAGTCGAAGAGGCTGTGGCCACCTTCCGCACAGGACACGGCCAACGAGTCGCCGTAGGTACCGACGTTCTCGAAGATCCGCAGACCGGTCCCAGGTATAGAGGCCCCTACACGTTTCAGATAGGCAAAGTGCTCACCCTGCCGTGCGGCCACAAGCGCTACGACATCGCCCTTCATGGGTTCGATAGGTGATGCGGTCGATAGTTGAAGCGACTCCAGCAACACGAGATCACCGTTTCTGACCACTGGGTAGCCGCTGTCCTCAATGATACGGGCGCCAAGTAGCGGCTTGTCCAATATTGAGCAAGCAGTGACGCATCGAGCCTCTTGAACGCCATCTCGACTTTCATTGCCATAGAAAACGGCAACGATGGGAAGAATCCGGACCTTGTTCTTTGACAGGGTCAGAGCCGGCGCCACACGCTCGGTACCGGACTGGTCGCATGCCAATGTCAGTTTGGACGGATCTCTCTGGTCGGGGTGGTAGCGACGAGCTAGAACGGTATCCCCGTACAGAGCAATCACCGGATCACCATTTCTTGCTTCTTCGCTCAGCGAAACGGCCACCGTTTGCCCTGGCAACGCCAGTGCTCCGAGGCTGGAACCTCGGATAACATACAGTGCCACCTCACCTAAATCGGCTAACGAGATTGTGGTGAACTCACCCTCCACGGCAACGGCGTCTGTATGCGTGCGCGCGCTAAAATCGCCAAGGACTCGAATGGTTTTTTTGTTAAGAGCGATGGCCGCAGGAGCTGCGGGCGACGCCGCAAAAAAGAAGTCTTCATCCTCACGGGTAAGCCGCCCCATGAACCTGGCATATGATGCACTGCAGCTGCGCAGCAGTCGGTCCACTTCATCAAAAGCATCGCTTACTTCACTGGCGTCGAAAGGTGTAACGTCACGCAGGTTGTGGTGTGCGTGATTGATGACTGAGTAGAACGGTGAACCCGGCGCAGTGATTTGCAATTCAGCAGACGCTCGAACGGCACCTCATTAAATGCTGCTCACCGCCGTTGCGGGCACTGCTGATATGGCCGACGAGATCGGCGAGGGTGGGTTTGTACATAAGCATGGGATCTGACGCCAGCAAGTCCAAAGCCGGTTCTCGATATGCAGGCGTACTCGCTCAACAAACTCCTGCGCTTTGCAACATCCGATTCGTCAAGCTGCCATGCAGCGCGCCTCTCCAACACCTCCTCGACGGCAGGGGTGAAGGCCGCAGTCTGCCGCGAGGCGGAGATAGGGCTGATCTGCAGCATCGTCCACGACGGGGAACCCAATGACGTTTTTGGCAACCGGCTCTTCACGGCCGCAATAAAACGGTTGTCATTCGAGGTGATGACAGGCGCCATACCTGCGTCGACAAGCTTTGGTATGGCGGCTGCAAGATTTTCCGTGTTAATGGGATCGAAGTAGGTCTGGGGATCGTCTAGCTGCAGCACATCAAGTGCTCCGGCACGATCACGAATGCGCTCCCACAAACTGAACACAAACGCCCAGACGCAAGCGCGAAGATGTGAAGAGTTCATCACCTCGTGCGCGTGCACTCGAACGGAGCCTAGGCCAGCATACAGTCCCACACCTTGAGTCCGCACCGGATCCAAGCCGATGTAGGCAGGCCCTCCTACGTAGTGCGGCCTGTAGATGACTTTTAGCCAAGCAGTCGTCGTTTCATCAAGCACAGTTATTAAGCCTTCTACCTGGTGATGGACCAGTCCGGGTAGTCGGAGGAATTCCTTGATTGCTTCCGTTGCTCGACGTAGCAGGCGGTGCCGCTTTCGTGCACCCTGCCAGCTTTGCCGAACCAGCTCGATTTCATTGAGCTGACGCAGCAGCGCAATTATGGGGTCGGCGGACGTGACCGCTTGCTGCAGGGCAATAATCTGTTGTCGCAACGGACACAGAGACATGACAGGCCGGTCGTTGGAATTGTGCTCTCGACTGAGTTGACCGTTACCGAAATAGCGCTGTGTGATCTGCCTAATCTGAGACTCACTCACATGTCGATGGCGTGCGAGCGATAGGGCCGTCTGCAGGTTAGTAAACCTGTTGGCCAAGGAGGTTGAGCGAAGTTCTTGCGGTAACTCGACCGCCTCGGGTTCATCCAAATCGGGTAGCGGATAGGCCTGCACCGCTTGTTCCCAAACCTTTTCGGCATTCTGCTTCAGCTGACGTAGCTGAGTAGTAAAAGCTTGATCTCTTAACAGCTCGGTTACGTACGCCTCACGATAAAGATCGATCAGCGACGCACGAGATCGGGTGTCGACGAATGGACGAAGCGTGGTAGGAAGCGATTCCAACAGTTCGCTGGCTGCATCACGCTGCCAATCCTGCAGCGTCTTCGTAGCATCGGTATGCGCAAGCTCACTCGCCTTGAGTGCATCAAGCACCTCCTTATCTAACAGCGCGTCCGGAGGCACTGCGTTAAGGTCGGAACCACAGACTGGGCAATCGCTGAGCGGCTTTTCGGGATGATTGCGGCGGTACCATTGAGAGACTATCGCATACAGTTGCCATCGTGCGGTTTCCTCTTTCTTTCGTTGCCGTGCAACCTGCTCACTCGCTCTCTCCTTGAGCTCCTCGAGCTTCGCAATGACAGCAGTTCGGTCGTCTTCAGTGATTTCTCCCAGCCGCTTGAGCGTCTCGACGGAGGCAGTGCCGCGATTGCCAAAGCTCCAAGACGCTCCCTGGCGACAGTGAGGGTGGAGATGAAGGCATCTACCTGCTCCTTCGTTTCCAGCCTGACGGAACCAGCAAGAATCTCATCAATGTCATGCTGGCCCTGCTGACGTAACTCCTCTAGGTGACTTATCGATCCCGCGATAGTCGCTGTACAACTTTTCCCTTCGCTTTCCTGATCGGGGGAGAGGAAGTCAGGCAAATCTCCAAGTGCTTCGGTGTGTACAGTCCAAGCTTCACCGAGGGTGCGTTTGCAGGCCAAAATCGCAACTGCGCTGCGCTTACTGTCTCGGTAGCCTTGTCACATTCTTCGCCTGCCAAGCGCTTGACCAAGCGCTCGGAGCGCTTGCCGAGCTCTTGCAAAGGCCTGAGACCTGTCAACTGGGATATCACATCAGCAAATGTGGTTTTCTCGTCGAAGCGCATGGTGGTCGCGATTGCGGGCATCAGGGTACCCGCTTCAATCGCCAGCTGGGGCAGACCAAGCTGCTCCAATCCGCTTACTGGCGTGGTCACTGCGCCTCTCGGACCGAGTTTGAGCTCTCGGCGGACGACTACTTCGTGTCCGGAATGCTCCCTTAGCGTCAGCTCAACCCAGGTGTCCATCGCTGGCTTATCTTGCAGCACCTGCAAATCTTCGGCAGAAGGAAGGGGGACGATAGGTGGCAAGGAGATGGAGTTGCTGGCCGCGCTATAGTCCTCGTCCATCGTCTGCAGGATGTCTACGGATATGGGCTGATGGACAAACGCTGGTTTGTGCTGAGAGCGGTGTGCCTGGCCCGTCAGACACCACATGATCGCACTTTGAAAGGCTGTTTTACCGGCGCCATTAAACCCCCAGACACAGGTGACATCACGATCGAGATCCAGTGAAACAAGCTCCGGCGCCTGGCCGTTCGCATCGCAATGACGGTGTAAGCCCGCGAATCTATGGGCTCTTACCTGGACAATCCGCCACCGAGGACGGTGTAGCGTCGAGGTAGGGCCGTGTTCCTTTGGCGCACCTGCTTTAGGTGTTTCCAGTGCTTGCAGCAACTGATCCACCTCAGTGCCGGAGGTTTGCTTCTGCGCGGCCCAGAGTTCGCGTTTCGAAGCGTAGTGGCGAAACGCAATTCGGGCGTCCTCACTAGCTAACAGGAAGCTATCACCATTCTCTGGAAGCGTAATCGGTCGCCCCCAAGATAGTGCCTCAATAATCTCTTCGAGGGTGCTGGACTCCAGTTCCAAGGGCGACTGTTGCACTGTCATGCTTTTTCCTCCAGGAGAGGATTGAAATGCTACTCAACGGCTTCTGCCGTTGTCATCCCGTTTGTGAGTGCATGGCATCGTCGTTGCTGAGTTTGGCAGCCTTGGCCCGTTTTTTCGTCACCAGCTTACTCCGCCTGGCCTTCAGCGCCCTAGCCAGTGAATTGACCCATACGCATTTTCATCGTCCCAGCTCGTCGGTCGGCTGAGGCGCAGAACAATACCCACGCGGCGTACACCGACTCGGTATCCGTGGCGCTCCCCAGAAATTTATTGGTCTGGGCAGTCAAGAAATTGAAAGCCTCGGAGCGCGTCACCCTTCAAAGGCTTGGCTTTGAATTCGCTACTCGTTAACCAACAATGCTTGCGGTGGGTCTGAGCTACCAGAGAGAGGGAAATAGAAAGTCTATAGAGTGCCGCGAAAGCTTGAGGGATACCGGCTGGCGGTGCTCCAGAGTGATCAGCCCCTCTCTAGACATCTGGCTCAGCAGGTCGTGCGTGGTAGTCACATCGAGACCCAGGCGCGCTCGGATATCGTTGCGTTGCTGGTCACCCAGGTAGAGGAGCGTTTTGTAGATATCACGGCACTCAATCTGCAGTGCGGGCAGGTAGGTGCGGTAGCTACTGGTGTCCTCGCCGAAACAGCGGGTCAGACTGTCCTTGATGGCAACCTCCAAGGCCTTTAGCTCGGGTGTATTGCCATTCCGGACGGTACCGAGGTCAAAGGCGTGAAGCTCTGCAATTCTTTCGGATAACCGGGCGATACCACGGTCGATCTCTTGCGACGTCAGTTTTAACTTCGGCTGTGGAGGTACAACAGTGGAGGATTTTCGGGCCATGGTTCGCGCGTTCCTTGGTGGCGGTAGGCCATTATTGCTGATTTGAGATGCCGCTTCATCCACTGCTACTTACGTCGGGCGATCGCTCCGGCTGGCTTCGCCGAGCTGCACCTTGATACTCAGGAGGCGAAGTTGAAAGCGGTTGGTGGCGTGGTGTGGGCTGCACACCCTACTTGTTCACGCATCTGGCGGGCGCCTCCCTGCGCGCTAGGAGGGATTCGCTGTAGGCTGAAGGTCATTTGGCGCGTTCTCGTTGAACGATTCCATCGTAAGGAGTTGGCTGGCACGACTGCCCAGTAAGGACCCCGCCTGGAAATAGCCCATTACGGTACTGACGCTACGGTGCTCAGTCATCGCCATTACCTCGCCGAGAGGCACCCCCTGGCGTCCTGCCTCGGTGACGAAGCCCGAGCGTAGGCTGTGCGCTGCCCAGTCGCCGTCGAGGCCGGCCAGTGCCGCACGGCGTTTGACAATGCGCGCGACCTGGTCACCGGACAGACCAGCAGACGCGACCCGCCCCCCTTTGTACAAGCGGCGAAACAACGGGCCCTCGCAGGCCGGTGCTACAGCGAGCCAGGCGTTAAGTGCCTGTGCCGCCGGCCCCTGCAGGGGTTTTTCCCGACGCACGCCACTACTGTCGGTTTTGGTAGTCCCAAGCGCATATAGCCAGGTGTCGGCGTCCAGACGGCGCAGGTCTCCGATCTGCAAACCCACGATTTCCGAGCGGCGTCGGCCACCGCCGCTCCAAGCCAGCAACAGCAGGGCGCGATCGCGCGTGCCACGCACGCCGTCAGTGCAGGTGGCGAGCATGGCCTGCAGCGGCTCCAACACCACAGCGGTTTTCTTCCGCACGGATACGCCTTGGCGCGCCTGGGCCTTACGTGCCTCGCGAAGAAGCGTCTTCACCGCAGGAGCCTCACTTGGGCTATCCCAGTTTCGCAGGCGATGCCATTTAGCCAAAACTGCCAAGCGATGGCTAACTGTGCTAAACGACAGTGGCCCCGGCTTGCCCTTGACCTTGGCTTCCACCAACGCGGCATCGACGGCCGGCGGTAGCAGGTGTGTCCAGTTACCAGAAGTATCGGGCCTGGCCAAATGGTCGACGATGAATTGCAGGGCGACCTCGGGTGGCAACGCGCCGTCGCCGAGCGAGCGGCGATAACGCAACCGCAACCACGCGGACCAGTAGGTGAGGGCGCTCTGGTAGCTACGCACGGTATTAGCCGCAGTGCCTGCCGCGATGAATGCCTCAGCCGCGGCGCGGGTGCTGTCGGCCAACTCTGTTAGCACCAGCGGCTGGGAGGAGGGCATCTGTACCGGCTCTGTCAAATTCATCTCGCTCAACGCTGCAATAGGTTCGGACAACCTGTGGCTTATCAGACCTAATATAGCGAAGAGCTCGGCGTGACGATATCCATGACCGTGAAGGGCGGCAATCGACCCATGGTTGCCAGTGAGGTTGGCCGTGATTCTGTGGGAGCGGGCTTGCCCGGCGAAGAGGCCGGCCCATGAAAAGCAGTTGCCTGGCACGGGCTGCGCCCGTGTTCGCGGGCAAGCCCGCTCCCACAAAGATCGCCTCTGAACTTACGGGCAGTCATGGGTCGAAGGCAGTGATCCTCGACCGACAGCTTTCGACCCATTGCGGCCATTCGCGGAGGGCAATAAACGGCCTATAGCGCCCTTCGACCATACCGCTCGATGGGTGTTCATGGCGTACTTCGATACAGACATGGCCTAGTTCGAAGCTACCATCTTGGCCCTGTGGGGCTATTCCAAGCGTTGCTACAGTGGGCTCCAACAAACTCCACCCACTGCGAGCAACTACCCATGAACAACCGCCTTGATTACTTCAAGCTGTCTCCCCAAGCGTCCAACAAACTGGTGGAACTCACCCTACAACTGAGCAAGAAACCGCCACTGGCCGATCTTGCCCACCTGATCATGTTGCGCGCTTCGCAGCTCAACGGCTGTGCGTTCTGCGTGGATATGCATGTGAAAGAGGCCAAGATCCATGGCGAGCGCGAGCTGCGTCTTCACCACGTGGCCGTATGGCGTGAGTCAGGGCTGTTTTCGCCAGTAGAGCGGGCGGCGCTGGAGTGGACTGAAGCCCTAACCCAACTGCCGCCTCATGGTATCTCCAACAGCCTGTATGCGAGTGCGCTTGAGCAGTTTTCCGAGCAGGAGCTGTCGGATTTGTCGTTCCTAATCGTCGCCATCAATGGCTGGAATCGCCTCAATGTGGCCTTCCAGGCGATCCCCGGCTCGTCCGATGAGCTGTTCGGCCTGAACAAGGCCAACCTCAACTGAGTAACTTGCTGATCAACGCGCCAAGCTGCTCGCCTGGAGCCGTCGTGGCGCAGTTGGTAAAACTCAGGAGCAGACCTGACTGACGCTGCGATGACGCAGCCCAGCGCGACAACGCTTGTACCGACATACCCCTGGCCAGCACCTGCTCGGCCAGGGCGGTGTCGCTTACGTCCTCCGGCAAACGCAGTACTAAGTGCATGCCGCCTGGCGAGCGTTCCACCTGCAGACCCTTCGGCAAACTGCGGTCCAGTGCTTCGATGGTCAATGCCCGTCGCTCGTTGTAGAGGCGGCGCATGCGTTGGATATGCCGAGCGAAGTGTCCCTCGGCAACGAACTCCGCCACCAAAGCCTGGGTAATTGACGGTGACCCGGCAGCAAATAAGGCTCGGCCGACGCGCTCGAACGCTGCCACCTGCGCCTGCGGCACCACCAGATAAGCCAGGCGAATACCGGGAAACAGCACCTTGCTGAAGGTGCCGGCATACAGCACGCGCCCATGGCGATCCAAGCTGGCCAGCGCTGGAAGTGGACGGCTGACGTAGCGGTACTCGCCGTCGTAATCGTCCTCGACAATCCAGCCACCGGTGCGGGCAGCCCAATCGAGTAGCAGTTGCCGGCGTGGCAGCGACAGTGCCATCGACAGCGGGCTCTGATGCCCTGGTGTCACCATGACGACCTGAGCAGTCCGAGAACCCGCGATGGCGTGTTCTACGTTCATGCCTTCGGCATCAACCGGCACCGCTTCCAGGTCCAGGCCGAACTGGCGAAGCACCTGGCGCGTAGTGGGATAGCCCGGGTCTTCCACCCAGGCGCACTCGCCTGGCTGCAACAGGGTATGTGCGACTAAGGACAGGCTATTGCGCCAACCGCTGGTGATAAACACCTGATGGGCACCGCAATCGATACCTCGGGACACCTGCAGATACGAAGCAATGGCGCTGCGCAACGCTGCCAGGCCGTGGGGTGCCGGATAGTCCAGATCTCCAAGACGCATCCCACGGAGATACCGAGCACCGAGACGCGCCCATATCTTGCGCGGAAATGCATCCAGCGCCGGTACCCCCATCTGGAACGGCAACAGCTGCGGTGGACGCCAGAGCGAATCAGGTGCGTCTTCGATCACTTGGCTGCTGACTGGTAATGCGGTGGCCTCCGACACGGGCTTCTGCAGTTCAGGATTGATTACGGTGCCTTTCTGCCCGAGCGCCAGGAGGTAACCCTCGCTGGCCAGCAGCGAATAGGCCAATTCGACGGTGCCACGGGCCACCCCAGCTCCTTGGCCATGGCGCGCGCCGACGCCAAGCGGTCACCGGGGGACAACGTGCCTGCGGCAACGGCGGCCAGTACGCGGTCGTACAGTTGACGATACAGAGGCAAGGCAGACTGCTCTTCCAAGGGAGCAAAAGGCGGCTTGGGGGAGGTCATCATGGCCTAGTTCATATCCCATTTCTTGGCTCAATCAAGTGGGTCAATGGTAGTCCAATATAGCGCCATCACCTACTCATGAGGGCAACTCCCATGACATCCCTTTGCACAACTTCATACCCAGCGTGCTCGACCTGGCCGACACGTCCCTGCGCCCCTGGACAGCACCCATGACCTCTGCAGCGCATTCCCGGTAATGCAGCAATTGCGCCCTCATCTGACGAGCGAAGCTGACTTCGTCAGCCGCATCGAGCGTATGCGCGTTGAAGGCTATCGCCTGATTGGTGCTTATGACTTAGGCGTTCTTGTGGCACTGGCTGGTTACCGCTTACAGGAAAACCTGGTCTACGGCGCATTCCTGTATGTCGATGACCTTGTAACCGCCGAGGCTCAGCGGGGAGGTCAGTGGGGCTCGCGCTTATTGCAAGCCTTGGAGCGACTGGCCCGCGCCAGCGGTTGTGCACGCCTGGTGCTCGACACGGGTTTGGCCAACGCCCGCGCGCAACGCTTCTACTTCCGTGAAGGCCTGTTGACGGGTGCACTGCGCTTTCAGAAACAGTTCGATACGCCATAACCCGCACGCACATCCAAGGAGGCGAACCTCATGACATCGTCACAACAGCCACTTGCTCCTTTGCGCATTCTTCGCCTGGTCGCCAGCCCCAATGCAGAGGATTCGGAAAGTCTGAAACTGTCCCAGCAGATCCTGTTTGCCTTGGCCAGTCAGGCCGGCAGAAGGGGTATCCAGTTGACCGATTTAGACCTCAACTCCTTGGCCCCAGTCGATGCGCCTTACGCCCAGGCTTTAGCCAATCAGCGCGTAGTCATAGCAAGCGGTCAGGAGGGTACGTTGAGCCGTTCCGACGAGTTGATCGACCAACTGCAGGCATGCGACGTACTGCTGATTGCCACGCCGATGCACAACTACAGCGTGCCCGCCCCACTCAAGATGTGGATCGACCAGGTGGTACGCGTGGGCAAAACGTTTCTGGGCACCGCCAAAGGCAAAGTCGGATCGCTGACGGATCGTCCGGTTTACGTCGCAATAGCTTGCGGGGGCTACATCAGCGGTCAGCATGCCCGTCAACCCGACTTTCTGCGACCCTACCTGTCCGCCGTCCTCGCCACCATCGGTCTCAATCACGTGTACTACTTCACCGTTGAAGGTACCGCCAAGGGTGTGGAGTCACTGAATACTGGGAGGGAAACAGGGTACGGTGAGGTGCAGACGTTCTTTGGTAGGGATAGCCATGGTGTGGATCAAGTCTGCAGCCCGCTTTAAGAACATCATCGAATTCAAGCGTATAGGTTTGCACATTAGCTGGGCGGTGTGCCGTCAAGCGGCAATCCGCATGTCAACCTCTTCATTGCTCAAAGACAGGAAAAGAAATCATGAGTCGACTCAATTGGTTTGAAGCTTCGCCTGGTGCAGCCAAGGCCCTTGGCGGGCTGCATCATTTCGTGACCACCGCGACAAATTTGCCAGCCCCGTTGATTCACCTCGTGTTTCTCAGGGTGTCTCAAATCAACGGCTGCGCCCATTGCATAGATCTGCACTCACGCGATCTGATCAAAGCAGGTATTTCAGTGGACAAAGTGCTGTTAGTACCAGTATGGCATGAAGCGCACTATTTGTTCTCGGATCAGGAGCGCTCAGCATTGGCCTGGGCAGAAGAAGTCACGCGGGTAAGCGAGACACATGTATCCGACGAAGCTTACGCAGCAGCATCGGCAATGTTTGCCGAAAAGGACCTTGTCGACCTGACAGCGGCCATTGCCGCAATGAACGCTTTTAACCGTATGGGCGTCAGCTTCCGACTCAAACCTGCCGCTAAAACGTGATGACCTATGACTCAACATGCAAACGCAGTACTTCAGAGACCGCCCTAGTATTGCCTACAGTCTGTTTCAGGCCTTTGCGGCCCCTTCTGAACGACGGGTATGAGCCGAAAGCAGTCTCTGACGGACGTCCGCAATGGGTCGAAAGCGGTCGGTCGAGGATGAGCGCCTCCGACCCAAAGCAGCCCTTCGTGCGGGGCAGCAATCGGCCAGAAGCAGCCACTCAAGTCGGCCGCTTCTGGTCCAAATTTGCTTATCGCTGCAACTTCCCGTGTGCATGTATTGTCGCTGGGGGCTATGGAGGCGGTTCAACCTCTGCGTCGGCGGATATCTTGGAACAGGGTATTGACGGCCTCGATATCACGCAAGAGCTCGTCCGGTTGCGTAACGGCCCGCTGCTGGCCCGCCGCATGTGAATGCGCGCGCACGTTGCGGCAGCACTTGTCATGCAAGCGCTGCACTTCGCGGTAATCAGCTTCCTGCACGCTCATCACACCATTAAGCCGACCGACTGAGATACCGTCGCGGAACCGCACTACCGTTTCATTGAGTATTGTGTCCTCGATCCCTACCTCAATCGTGACACGAAGGTCATCGTAAGCATTGCGCATCGCAAGTCGCTCATCATCCCCTGGTGGATTAGAGAAGTTGGCTACGATTCGTTGGTGGTCAGCACGGTGGTATGTAATGCGCTCACGGTGTCTACGCATGTCGTAGGGCAAACCGGCATCGATATAACCCGGCCCTTCGGCTCGGTAACTGATGGACCTGACCTCAGGGACCAATTGCGCATCTTGGCAAAGGGTAAGCAGCTCTCCGAAAAACACCGCGTCGTGGGTAAATACTATGACTTGTCGGCTGACAGACTCCTCAACAATCCGTCGTGCGACGGCGGTCCGATGGCTGTGGTCAAGGCTTGAAACCGGATCGTCGAATACGATTCCGGAAGTGGACCCTGACTGGTGGAGTTCTGCGAAGAAGTAGGCAAGCGCGCACATGCGCTGCTCTGCCTCGCTGAGTACAAGATGCGGATCAAGCTGGCATTCGTGGAGTTGAATTCCAAGGCGCACCGATCCCGCATCACCGGTTGAGCTGACTCCGGCCCGAATGTGGTAAAGATCCAGTCTGTTAAGTTCGTCGTTTATCCTTCCGGCCAACGCCTCGCTGACGTACCGCTTGGCTAACTGACCTGCAAGCACGCTGATAGAGCGGGTGCCGCCGATGTCCTCAAGGCAATTCTGAAGCTTTGCTCTGAGAGCGAGATTTTCTGTCACCCGGGCGATGCCTTCGATATGTTCGGAAAGTAGCCGCCGCGCTTCCAGCTCCCTCAGGCGAAGCCTCTTCGCCGTCAAGGCCGCTGCATCAAGGTTCGCGCGCAGTCGGACTGCCTCAGCGCGAAGGTCATCCGCGACCTGAAGGAGTGAAGCTGTCGGGGTTGCACCACGATAAGTTGGTCGATCCAACCATTCGCCATCAGCAACGGCCGCTCTGAGCCACTGAAGTCGAGCGGCCAAATCTTCCTGGAAAGTCCGGATTTCGTCCGGTAGCGTTGCGACTCGCGCGCCCAAGTTCTCAAGCATGACCGGGGAAATGGCAAAGGTAACGCTCGTCTGATTGACGTCACGTACGATCTGCTGCCAAGCGTTACGCGCAACTTGCGCTGCATCGGCCGCCCTGTCTCGGATATAGCGATCAAACCGCTGTAAGCGATCTTTCGCTTCAGGAGTCAGCTCCTGCTGGCAAAGCACGCATAGTCCACCTTCGTCGGTGACCGGAAAAGCTTGTCCGGGATATGCAGTGCTGGTCGAGTACTCGCGTGCAGAGTTGAACAATAATGCCCATGGACCTTGTCCAGTTCCGGGAAGCAGCTGCGTGGCATCTTCCGACTGCAATAGCGCAGATGCAGCGCATTCAGCCGCCTCGGCCTCCACAAGGCTTCGATGAGCCGACTGCGTGGCACCAATCGTATCATCAGACACTATGTTGGCAGCCATAGTGATGCTGTTCGCCAGCTCATCGACCCTGATTGCTGCGTTGTCGAGATTCGTCGCCCTGGCGGTGGGATCTGCCTCGCTAATCTCCTGCGGCAGACGCGCGAGTTCTGCTTGCTCAACCGCAGTGAGCGTGGCCAGAGCACGCGCGTGCGTCAGATCAGTGGCCGGACCAATCGGATGTACTGCCTGGCCGGCTACGGTATCGGCGGGAATGACATTGAACTGTGTAATGTCTGTGGTGAGCCCCGCGATTTCTGCCTGAAGCCTTGGGCGGAGTTCCTGATTTAGACCATTTGCCAATTGTTGGAGGTAGGCCAAGGCGGACGGCTGAAAGGTGGCAGCTTCTCTCGACTGGAGGTAATGACGGGCGCAGTCGCTATCGAAGACGGAGATTCCCCTGAGCTCGGTCCGAGGGACATGACCGCGCTGACCGCTCCAGATCGCCTGCTCAGGGGCATGATCCAATTCGAAGTCGATAGTGGCGCTCGGTGTAAGCTGCTGATAGTTCGGGTCGTAGGCATTGGCGTAGACGGTACCTGGGCTCCTCGCCCGGCATGCTTGCTTAAGTACTCGCGCATAGCCGGACTTACCTGCGCCATTGCCACCGTATACGATCGTGAGTCCATGTGACTGAAACGTCAGAGCTTGGTCGCTCGGAATTTTCCCAACGTCAATAAGCGTATGTAGCGATGTGAGAACGACCGTCCTGTCCCGATTCGCCTCGGCAGGGAAATGGTCTGAGGCGAATCTGATCGGCACCGGCACAGGCTCAATTGTGCTGTTTATCCCGTGATGCTGCTTGGCTAGATCGAGAATCTCACCAAGATCCGCCTCGCTCCAAGCCCTTGAACACAAAGTCTTCGCAAAGCGTCCTGTCGCCACGGTGGTAGCCTGTCCGCCCATGCCAGCACTTCCTCGTAAATAGCCATATCCATGCTCCATTTTTCCCCAAAGGGAATTAGCACAGAAATTATCACTGTGCCATCAAGCGACCGGAAACGCTGGATCAAGGCCAAGGGCTGTCGCCCAGGCTTTCACTATTCGAGCGTATTGCCTGGTGGAGAGATGATCTGAGCCGTGTAGCCGACTCGGAAACAGACACTCCTCGCTACGGAGGTGAGCCTGATGCCATATGGGTTTGCTCGGTGATCTCAAATTGCACTGGATCTGAGTCTTCTGCTGATTCACGATCGCTCGTGACGGCCATGCTTTCCATGGGATAGATCCGTACACGGACCTTGGTTAAGTCGCAGGCTCGCAGCTTGCTGTCAATGGCCCAGTTAAACAACGCCAGATCGCTAGATTTCTCCGCGATCTGGAGACTTACCCGGATGCTCCAGATATCTCTGAGTCGGAGCGGGGGGAGCGTCAACCAAGCCGGTCTTTGTCCGCAAAGGCAATTCACACATTCGTGTGCTCTATTGGATCCATATCAAATCTGAGTGAATAAATTTCAAACCAATTTGGCAACCTAGGGCGCTATAGCTTTGCGTACTTTGCAGACTGCATCGAAGCGAATTGCGATCCGCTGAATCTGCAAGCTGCTGAAGTCGCGAAGACCCTTCGGGAGGTATACCGCCTGCAGTTAGAAGAGCAGCTTCGTAAACACCAGGCCGCCCATGTGGGCGGCCTTTTTTATGCGTGCCAAAAGTGGGTGCGAAATGACGCACGCAAGGGTGGTGCTATGCACGATGCTGGATACCGACCGCCATCGCGCACTGTGAGTTGACGGCCGGGGCGTCAAAAGGCGAGGGGCAGGTCGTTCCATCGATGCCCGCTCATGGGTGTATCGCCAGTACAGCCATGACCGAGGCTTGCTTGCCCTTGAGACCGAGGCACGAGAGGGAATGGTTGGCTTGTGGGCATTGCCGGAAAGTGAGCGAATGCCGCCCTGGGAGTGGCGGCGGGCCCACCAGCGCGGCCGCTGAAAGAGGGCCAGAACGTCTGGCCCTGTCATGTCTCAAGCCGCTGCGGTGATGACAGTGCGGCTGCCCTGATCATCCGACGCGGAGACGACACCCTTCTTCGTTTTTGAAGCGCACGAGCGAGCCCTCATCGTTCGTTTGCATCTCGCAGTCGTTGAGTATGAAGAACCCGTGGGTGGGCTTTTGGTTTTTGAGCCAGTCGGTCAACGTGGCGGAAGGTGCGATTTTCATGGCTACCGGACGGACCGGTAAGCTGCCGATGGCTTCACGGAGACTGCTCAGCACCGTTTCCGCTTGCTTGTGCGTGTTGGCGTCGACATACACCAGGCCGCTCTGCAAGTCGATTGCCGCGTAGGTGGTTGCTCGCTTGGTCAAGGCTTTGGGCAGGTATTCCTGCAGTACTTGGTCTTTGATCTGGTCCTTCTCTTTGCGGTAGACCTTGCGCACCTCGGCCTTTTCGATCTCCGCGACCTTGTCATTCACCTTTTGATTGATCGCTGATGCCGGGAGGATCTTCGATTCGACCAACAGGCAAATGAGAGCGCTGTTCTCAGCCCAAAGGCTCAGGGGAGGGGTATCGTCGCTGCCATCCACCGTGTTAGGGGCGAGCGGGCTCACGAAGCCGGCCTTGCTGGCTTCTTGGCTGGCGCACGGACGGAAGCGCTTTGATGCTAAGGCTTGATCCAGTGCTGCTTGGTCCAGTTGAAGCGCTTGTGTCAGTCGATACCCCTCAAGTCAATCCTGCAGTCTCCTTAAGCGGTAGATGTGAAGCGTACTGCGGGCTCAACTCAATATTCCACGCTATGGCTCTGGATGACCCGGCATGGACGTATCTACCTTTGCCCACAAGAAAAACGTTTCAGCTGACGTTACGTCTCATTCTGGACATGGTGCATGTGAAGCTCGGGAAATCGAAGCGTTGACATTGGTGGTATTACGGTATTACGGTAACACCCTGAGCCGCTCGCTGGCTGAAAATAAGTCCAACAACCCAGAAAAATGGTGTACGTATGTCTCAGCAATCCCTTCGTACCGGTACCAAAGTCCACCGTATCGCCGTCATCGATGGCCCGAACATGACGAACCTGGGGGCACGTAACAAGCGCGTTTACGGCCGAATCAATTCCTTGTCCGACCTGCAGGCTTATGTGATCGAAAGCGGTCAGAAGCTTGGTGTCGAGGTTGAGGTCTTTGCCTCGAACTACGAAGGCGCCATTCTTGAATTTATCCATGAGTCGGCCTCGCGCGTTGACGGCTACATCATCAACCCGGCTGGTCTGACCGTCGTTGGTGAGGCTACCCGCCATGCTCTCGAAGAAACGCAAAAGCCCGTAGTCGAGGTGCATTTTGCTAATATCGTCTGCCCGCCTACTGCCCCACGTGGCCTGCCTGGTGGCCCATGGGAGTCGAAATTCAGCCGCTCCGCTACCGGTGTAGCTATGGGGTTGCGTCAGTACAGCTACGTTGCAGCGCTGACTGGCCTTACTCTTGCGCTGGATGATGAATCCTTCCTGGGCGCGCCGGCAGCGGTATAAATTCGTAAAACCTAGGATCTCGAAATGACACAAAACCCGTTCCTTCAACTCGCAGCGCCATTGAGGCAGCAGACAGCAGATCTGTTGCGGGCAGCAATCGTGGCGATGGAGTTCAAGCCTGGCGAGCGTCTGATCGAGACACGGTTATGCGAACGTTTTGATGTCAGCCGAACAGTGGTTCGGGAAGTACTTCGGCAGCTGGAGGCCGAAGGTATTGTCGAGATGATTCCAAGGCGTGGCCCTCGTGTCGCGATTCTCACCGAAAAAGATATTCGGGATCTCTACGAACTTCGGGGTGTTCTAGAGGGCTTGATTGGTCAACTCTTCGCGATCCGAGCGTCTGCAGCGCAATGCGCTGAAGTGATTGGATTGACTGAGCAGATCGGCAGCTCTCTTGAGCATCTCCCTGTAAGCGAACGAACCCAACTCAAAGATAGGTATTATCACGTCCTGCTTGCAGGGGCGGATAATGAGGCCGTTGAGCGCGCCTTACGCGCTATTCACAGCCGAACTGAACTGCTACGTGCGTACACCCTAAACCTGCCGGGCCGAGCATTGAGAAGCATCGAAGAGATCAAAGTGATTTCTGAGGCTGCCGCAGTGCGTCGTGATCCTGTCGCGGCGAGAGCTGCATGCGAAAAGCATGTACAGGCCGCCTACGAGGCAGCAAAAGATGGATTCCACGTACTAAATCAGATTGGTGGTGATTGACGGTCATGCACGCATAGGTGCCTGTGATGTCAGAAATACTGAGCTCCGTATGGATAGACCGGTGGTTGGAAAAAGTTGCACAAGATAGAGAGCTTTCCCACATAGGGAAGCTCTCTCGTTTTGGTCTAAAGCTAACTGCCGGCAATGTCACCGCCTGTTTTAAACTTGTACAAGGGCAGTTTGAATATGTCGAGGGCGACCTGACGACGGATTTTGATGTAGTTGAATTTGTCGGTAGCCGCCAAGCATGGGAGAAGATGCTTAAGGTAATTCCCGATCCGCTGCACAACGATTTCTTGGCAATGGAGAAAATTCACGACGAGTTTTCTATTCCGTCGGAGCGCGTCTACCTGCTGCGGCATTTGAGAGTGCTTCAAAAGCTTATGAACATCGCTCCGCGGAGGGGGTAAAAATGGCCTATATTGAAGACGTAATCGGTCGTTACTTGCACCTCAGTATTGCCGGTGTGGAACAGCGGATTTTTTTTGAAGAGGCCGGGCAGGGCATTCCCCTGATTTGCCTGCACACTGCTGGGGCGGATTCACGTCAGTACCGGCAACTGCTTAACGACCCTGAAATCACCAAATCCTTCCGAGTTATTGCATTTGACTTGCCATGGCATGGACGGTCGTTGCCGCCTGATCGCTGGTGGGAGCAAGAATACCTGCTCACTGCAGAAGTGTACGCCCAGACGGTAGAACGATTTGCTGAGGTGTTAGAGCTTGATCGTCCCATTGTGATGGGGTGCTCAATGGCCGGCTCACTAGTGCTGGAACTCGTGCGGCGTAATGCACAGAAATGGCGCTGCGTGATTGGTCTGTCGGGTGCTTCCAATGTAAAGGGCCGCTTCCAGGATTGGTCGTTGGCCCCAGATATCAACGCACAGCAGAGCGTTGCTTCATGGACCTACAGTCTCATGGCCCCCATGAGTCCTGAATCATCGAAGCGAGAGGTCTGGTGGATCTATAGCCAAGGTGGGCCGGGCATTTATCGTGGTGATACCTATTTCTATAGCCAAGACCTTGACCTGCGCGGCCGGGAAGCAGAGATCGACGCAACGACGTGTCCGGTGTATCTGCTAACCGGTGAGTACGATCATGCGTGCACGGTTTTCGATACACAGTCCACCATTGATGCCATTCCTGGTGCGAAGGGCGGGCGAATGGTAGGCATTGGGCATTTCCCAGTGAGTGAAAATTACCCGCTTTTCAAAGAGTATCTCCAGCCGATCCTGGCTGAATTCGTCGATTGAACGACAGGTCTGCCCCACAGTGGGCAGGCGTTAATTCAAGGGCATTCATAATTATCCCGTTGTATCTGAAAAGATGCTGACGCGCCTTCACGCATAACTACAAAAGGTGTTGGTATGATAGACCAAAACATAATTGAGGCTGCCCATAAGGCGTGCGAAGCAGATCGTGCTAAAACGCAGGCGAATCATCAGGTTTCACAGCAAGAAAAAGTCTTTGCCAAAGTAAAGCGACACATTATACCGATTGCGATTCTTGGTTTGTTCGTGGCTTTCATTGACCGTACGAACCTGAGTGTTGCTGGGCATTCGATGAGCGACAGCCTCAGTCTGAGTCCTGCGGCCTTTGGATTGGCAGCCGGCTTATTTTATCTCGGATACATTCTCACCGAAGTCCCTAGTAATATTGCGCTGCGACGATATGGAGCCCGCCGTTGGATTGCGCGCATCATGATCAGCTGGGGAGCAATCACCATGCTCACCATGTTCGTCAACACTGCAGAGTCGTTATATGTGGCGCGATTCCTTTTGGGTATTGCTGAAGCTGGTTTCTATCCAGGCATTTTGTTCTGGATGAGTTTTTGGCTGCCTTCGCGCTCCTTGACTCGAGCTTACTCACTGTTTCAGCTGGGTATCCCCATTTCGCTTGCACTCGGCTCGCTCGTGACCGCTCAACTGCTGCGAATGGATGGGCTCGGCGGAATTCATGGCTGGCAGTGGGTGTTTCTGATTGAGGGCGGCGCCGCTGTATTAATGGGCTTTTTCACGCTCAAGTACATGGCCAACAGCCCGTCTGAGGCCAGCTGGCTGTCACAAGACGAAAAGCAAATTCTGAATGAGGCTCTCAAGGAGGATGCAGCCGCCGTCCATGAACCAGATTCGGGTCACTCGAAGGCGCTACGAGAAATATTCTCTAGCGGAGCCGCTTGGGCATACTCCGCCTGCTACCTCTTCATGATGATCGGTTTCTGGACTGTTACCTACTGGCTGCCTCAAATCCTCCAAGACAGGCTTCAGGTAGACACGGTGCAAGCTGGGGTGTGGTCTGCGGTGCCATGGGTGATCTCCGGTCTGTCCTTGCTCATCGTATCCAAGCGGATCGAAAAGGGCGCCTCGCTAGAAAAGGCCATGGTGGCCGTCCTGTTCTTCTGTGCTATTGGATTTGTCCTTTCCAGCTTGGCGACTTCCGCAACCGTCGCATTCATTGGTCTATGCATGGCCGCTTGCATTCAGGCAGCCGTACCTCTGCTGTTCAGTTTCCCGTCCCGTCATTTCGACGGCGCTCGGGCAGCTGTTGCTCTCGCGATGGTCAACTCCGTGGGAAGCCTCGGCGGCTTCATCGGCCCTGTTCTGCTTGGTTGGATGAAAGGTGCCACAGGAAGCAACCAGGCGGGATTGCTGGCTATGGCGGGAGCATTCGTCATCGCCGGTCTCATTGCAGCCATGCTTCCCAAAATCCTTAGCGCTGCCAAAGCGAAGTCCATCGCTCAACCTTGAAGTGAAAGCAAAACTTTAACCATCAGAGGATCTACGCATGAATCAAGAACTGTTTGACATTGGCCTCAAAACTCGTCGTGAGGTTCTGGGCTCGGAGTACGTCGATGCGTCGCTGAAAAACGCTGACGATTTCAACCGTTGCATGCAGGAGCATGTGACCCAGTACTGCTGGGGTGATGTCTGGAATCGTCCAGGCCTGGATCGCCGCACTCGCAGCTTCTTGAACCTGGCCATGCTCACCGCTCTGAATCGTCCACACGAGATCAAGCTACATGTCCGCGGCGCGATCAATAACGGGTTGAGCAAGGAGGAGATTGCTGAGGTCTTCCTTCAGTCAGCAATCTACTGCGGTGTTCCAGCCGCGATCGATAGCTTCAAAATTGCCAAGGAAGTGTTCCAGGAGATGGGCCTTTAATAGCCCAGTACCCTCGTTCTGCCGGCCCACGGGCTGGCAGGGCGGTTAGAAGTCAGCCTCCATAGGTGGAAACACTGCTTGGGCCTAACCAACAGGTTCGGTTTCCATTCGTGCAAGGTAGTCGTAAAGCTTGCTGGCTTCCGGTGATAGGTTCGACTCGCTAAGCACCCCTACAAACAGCGTCCGTTTGGCCCAGTCGTCTGTCAACTGAATGGCCTCCAACTGACTGCCCAGTAGCTCCTTGCGCACCGATCCCAGGGGGAGCACGCCAATACCGAGGCCTGCTTCGATCATTCTGCAGATGCCATCAAAGCTGCTCACCTGAATTCTAACCTTCAGCATTTTGCCGTTTGCGACGGCTGCATCCGTGAGGCGCCTGAGCAGGGAGCTACCCTGATTGAGGGCAACGAAATCGTAATCCAAGGCCTGTGCCAACGTCGTCTCTGGATGTGCCGTGAGGGGATGGTCGCGTGGGACGAGCAATACGAGCTGGTCTCTACGATAAACACGTTTGACTAGCCCTTCAGAGCTTACGTTATCCGCAAAAATACCAATGTCCGACCTGCCATCGAGCAGCGCAGCAACGATGTCGTCGCTCAATGCTTCTTCCATGCCGATTCGTATGAGCGGATTCTCCGCGAGGTAGCTGGCCAAGTCCTGAGGCAAAAACTGAACAACCGCAGAGGTGTTGGCTGTTAGGCGGACATGCCCTCTAACGCCCATCGCAAAGTCGTTCACATCATAGGCCATGCGATTAACGCTCTCGAGGATGTGGCGTGCGTGGTCGGCGATGCCTCTGCCTGCTGCGGTGAGCTCCATTCCCCGCGGCAACCTCACGAAGAGTGCGCAATCGGTGATTCTCTCTAGCTCAGAAATACGTTTGCTAGCGGTCGAGAGCGTCATGTTGGCTCGCGAGGCTGCCTGGGTCAGATTGAGTGTTTCCGCTGCAAAGACCAGCAAGCGAAGAGTGAGAAGATCGATTTGGAGCAAATTCATTTCATGTCCCAAGGCTTTCCATGTTGGAAAGGGTACTGGAAAATTTTGCAATTTTCATCTACCGAGAGTGGGGCGATCATCTGGCCATAACAATCAACAATATCGGAATACGCCAATGACCTCTCCATTGAAAGGCATTAAGGTTATCGAGATGGGGCAGCTGATCGCGGGCCCCTTTGCTGCCAAGATCCTCGGTGAATTTGGTGCTGACGTCATCAAGATCGAACCGCCAGCTACTGGTGACCCACTTCGCAAATGGCGAATGCTTCATGACGGCACATCCGTGTGGTGGGCTGCTCAATCCCGCAACAAGCGCTCCGTGACCCTTGATCTCCGTCAGGAAGAAGCTCACGACGTCATCAAGCGCCTCGTTAAAGACGCAGATATCCTGATCGAAAACTTCCGCCCGGGAACCCTTGAGAAATGGGGTCTGGGTTGGGACGTTCTGCGCGAAATCAATCCAGGCCTTGTGATGCTTCGTGTATCCGGTTATGGCCAGAGTGGCCCTTACCGTGACCTTCCTGGCTTTGGGGTTATCGGTGAGGCCATGGGCGGGCTCCGTCACCTGTCTGGCGAGCCAGGTCGCACGCCGGTTCGCGTAGGTGTATCGATTGGCGATTCGCTGTCCGCACTCCACGGTGTGATAGGCGTTCTGCTCGCACTTCGTCATCGTGAGCAAAACAATGGTGAAGGTCAGCAGGTAGACGTTGCGCTGTACGAGTCCGTCTTCAATATGATGGAGAGCTTGATTCCGGAATATTCCGTATTCGAGACGATTCGCCAGCCCGCTGGCAGCAGCTTGCCAGGAATTGCTCCGACCAACGCGTACCGTTGCCAGGACGGAAAGTATGCATTGATCGCGGGTAATGGAGACAGCATCTACCGGAGACTGATGGAGAAGATCGATCGCATCGATCTGGCTGATGATCCGGAGCTAGCGCAAAACGATGGCAGGGTGCGCCATGTCGCGCGAATTGATGCGGCTATCTCCACATGGACGGCAGAACGCTCTTTGGAGGAGGTTCTGGATGCGCTCAATGATGCGCGCATCCCGGCAGGCAAAATCTACGATGCCGCCGATATCGCTAGCGATCCTCACTACAAAGCCCGAGACATGCTGCTTGAAAGCACACTCGACGACGGCACGGCGGTGACATTGCCTGGGATCGTCCCGAAGCTTCTGTCGACACCAGGGGCGGTGAGTCGAAAGGCGCCTCGCCTTGGTGAGCATACCGACGAAGTTCTGGAAGCTCACGGCTTCGACGCCGAAACCCGTGAAGCGTGGCGCAGCCGCGGCATCATTTGAAGTACGGAGTAGCCTGATGAAACGCCTATACATGCAGGAAGTCGCAACCCGTGACGGCTTCCAGAACGAATCCACGTTCATCGAAACTGCCGACAAGATCTCAATGGTTAACGCATTGAGTGAGTGCGGATACGCGAAAATTGAAGTCACTTCGTTCACCTCACCGAAAGCGATCCCGGCACTCAGAGATGCTGAAGCTGTTATGCAGGGTATTCAGCGTCATCCCGGCGTTGAGTACACGGTATTGGTACCAAATGTGCGAGGCGCTGAACGTGCATTGGGCTGCGGGGTTGATGAAGCCAACTTGGTGATGTCGGTCAGTGAACCGCACAACCGTTCCAATCTGCGGATGACCCGCGAGCAATCGTTCCTTCAGCTTAAGGAGGTTGTTTCGGTGATTGGCCAAGGGCCTGTCGCGGTGAACGTCTCTTTATCAACCGTCTTCGGCTGCCCCATGCAGGGTGACGTAGCGCTAGATGAGATCCTAGGTTGGGTAGATCGTTTTGCCAACCTCGGCGTTCGGGGCGTCACCTTGTGTGATACGACAGGTATGGCATTCCCCTCTCAAGTTCAGACCTTTTCCGCGGAGGTCATCAAGCGTTTCCCAGAGCTTCAGGTGACGTTGCACTTCCACAATACGCGCGGGATGGCTCTGGCAAATACTGTGGCGGCGCTCCAAGCCGGCGTGGATCGCTTTGATTCATCGCTTGGTGGGCTGGGCGGTTGCCCATACGCACCTGGCGCCAGTGGAAACGTTTGTACAGAGGATCTGGTGCACATGTTGCAGCTCATGGGCTACGACACCAATGTAGACCTCGACCGAATCCTCCAGGCCTCTGCAAGGCTTCCTGAGCTGATTGGTCATGCAACCCCGAGTCAGATCTTGAAAGCTGGGAAGCGCTTGGATCTGCATCCGATTCCCGAACACGTTCATACGCTGTCCAAGCAAGTGGTGTCTAACGCTACGGAGGCGGTGAAATGATCGACCATCTCGATCACCTGGTACTGACGACTATTGATCTTGACGCCTGCAAAGACTTTTACCTGCGTGTGATGGGCATGGAGTTGGAGACTTTCGGCGCGGGCCGGATCGCATTTCGCTTCGGCAATCAGAAGATCAACGTTCATGCACGCGGGAAGGAGTTTGAGCCCAAAGCTCACCTGCCGGTGCCGGGTGCGTTGGATCTTTGCTTCATTGCGAGCAAAAGCCTTGAAGCGGTCATTGCCCACTTGGAATCGGCGCAATGGCCAATCATCGAGGGCCCTGTCCAGAGAACAGGTGCAACCGGGCCGATCAGATCCGTGTATGTCCGAGATCCGGATCTCAACCTGATCGAGATTTCTGAGCAGCTTTAACGCTGTCGGAACTGAGTACTGAGGTTACCTATGAACATTGTATTTCTGGATGGGGCGAGCCTGCCTTGCCCAATGGATCGTCCTGCCCAGGCGACAAACTGGACTGTGCGTGAAAGTACTTCGCAAGATGAGCTAGTCAGTGTCTTGGCAGAGGCGGATGTCGCTATCACAAACAAAGTAAAGCTCGGGAGAGTGCAACTGGAGCAGTTCCCAAATCTCAAGCTCATCTGTGTCGCTGCCACCGGCTACGACTGCGTTGATGTTTCTGCTTGCCGTGATTTGGGAGTGACGGTTTGCAATGCACCTGCCTACTCGGCAAGCAGCGTTGCTGAAGCCGTTATCGCATCGCTGTTTGCGCTTCGCCGCCGCCTTTTCGAATACCGGGAAGCTGCCACCAAGCGTTGGCCTGAGTCAAACCACTTCTGTGTACACGCTACACCGATCCAGGACATCAAGGGATCGACCCTTGGGATCGTCGGGTGGGGTGATATCGGTAGTCGCGTAGCTCAGCTTGCTGTTGGCCTGGACATCAATGTCATCTTTGCAGAGCACCGTGGGGCTGCGCATGTTCGGGAAGGTTATGTCCCATTCGAAACGGTACTTCAAGAAGCCGATGCTATTTCCCTGCATTGCCCTTTGACCCCGCAAACCCGTCATTTGATAGGCGCGGAGCAGCTCAGCCAGATGAAGCAGGGTGCACTGCTTATCAACACCGCGCGCGGGCCTCTGGTGGATGAGCAGGCAGTGCTGGCCGCCTTGCATTCTGGGCATCTTGGCGGTGCAGCACTGGATGTGCTGGATGTAGAACCGCCTCGAGCTGATCACCCCCTGCTTAACGCAGATCTGTCGAATTTGATCGTAACTCCGCATGTCGGCTGGGCGAGTCAAAGCAGTGTGGCACGTCTGATCAATACCTTGCTCTCGAACATTGCTGCCTACGCATCGGGAAAGGCTATCAACGTGGTGACGTAAGTTCCCAAATCGAAATCTAAAAAAAGGTAGAGCGCCATGACAAAAACAATCAGCTCTTCGGCCGACCTGCCTGACCTTCCAGTGGTCAAGCGTAAGCCGTTCTATCACCATCTCTACGTTCAAGTTTTGGCTGCGATCCTGCTCGGTATCCTGCTCGGGCATATCAGCCCAGGCCTGGGTGAGCAGATGAAACCGCTGGGTGACACGTTCATCAAGCTCATCAAGATGCTGATCGCGCCAATCATTTTCTGCACCGTTGTCAGCGGTATCGCAGGCATGCAGAACCTGAAGAAAATTGGCCGTATTGGCTTTAAATCGTTGGTGTATTTCGAGGTGCTTACCACCCTGGCACTGATTATCGGCCTCATCGGGGTAAACCTGTTCAAGCCGGGCGTTGGGATGCATATCGACCCGGCGACGCTGGATGGTTCTGCAATCGCTGGCTACACAAAAGCAGCACATGATCAGAGCGTCGTAGGCTTCCTCACTCATATCGTACCGACTACCGTCTTTGGTGCGTTCAGCGAGGGTGACATCCTTCAGGTCTTGTTCATTTCGGTGCTTTTCGCATTCGGCCTTCAACTGCTTGGGCCGCTGGGTAAGCCTCTGCTTGATACGATCGATCTGGTAGCGCAGGCGTTCTTCCGCATGCTGAAGATCGTGATGTATGTGGCACCTTTGGGCGCCTTCGGTGGGATGGCATTCACTGTCGGCAAATATGGGATCGGCTCCTTGGCGTCGTATGGTCATCTGTTGCTCTGTTACTACGTGACCGGCTTTGTCTTCGTCTTCGTGATCCTCAACCTCGCTGCGCGCTTGGCAGGCTTCAGCCTCTGGAAGTTCCTGAAGTACATTCGTGAAGAGCTCGTACTGGTTCTCGGTACGTCCTCTTCGGAGTCGGCATTGCCTCGCTTGATGGGCAAGCTCGAGAAGCTTGGCTGTGAAAAGTCCACGGTCGGCTTGGTCGTACCTTCAGGCTATTGCTTCAACCTGGATGGCAGCTGCATCAACATGACGGTACTCGCCATCTTCATCGCCCAGGCGCTTGATATTGATGTGTCGATTTACCACCAGGTCACCCTGTTGTTGATTCTTCTGCTGACCTCAAAAGGGGCCGCGAGCGTCACGGGTGGTGCCTTCATTACCCTCGCAGCGACGCTTGGATCTATCGATGTAATTCCAGCAGCAGGCCTCGTCCTCGTGCTGGGTGTATACCGCTTCATCTCTGAAGGTGGTGCCCTCATCAACGTTATCGGTAATGGCGTTGCAGCGCTCTTCGTAGCGCGTTGGGAAGGGGTGCTCGATCGGGATCAGCTCAAACGAGAGCTGGGTTAGGTTTGCGTCCCGGCTCAGTGCTCGCCAACCACGCTAGGCGAGCGTTGGGCCGGTTCGCGACTTTTCATAATCATGCGAGGGGCACATGCCTTATCCGTTTCTGCAAGGTGTGAGTGTCGTTGAGAGCTCAGCATTTGTCCCTGCACCACTGGCTGGGTTGGCCCTGGCTCAGTTTGGAGCAGATGTCATCCGAATCGATGCGATTGGAGGTGGTATAGACTACCGCCGAGCGCCTCGCGTAAGCACGAATGGCCGTAGTCTTTTCTGGACATCGCTAAATGCAGGCAAGCGCTCCGTGGCAATTGATTTTCGCCGCCCTGAAGCACGTGAGCTGGTTCAAGAACTAGTTTGTCGGACCGGCAATTTACTGACCAACCGAGCTGCATCCTGGCTGACTCACAGCATATTGATGAAACGGCGACCAGATCTGATTACATGCCTCATTGAGGGTAATCCTGACGGCTCCTCAGTTATGGAATGTACGTTAAGCAGCGCTACAGGTTTTCCATTGCTTGCTCGGGAGAATGCAAGCGAACGGCCAGTAAACAGCCAGCTTCCGGCTTGGGACGTTATCACTGCATATCAGGCAGCATTTGCGTTTGTGGGCGCGATCAACCGCCGCCTAGTGAAAGGCGAAGGATCCCTGATCAAGTTAGCTATGTCTGATGTAGCATTTTCTACGATGTCTCACCTGGGATTGCTGACTGAAGCTGATGTACTCAATCGTGATAGGGAACCGGTGGGCAACAACATTTATGGTGCTTTTGGGCGAGATTTTGTGACCGCGGATGGGCAGCGACTGATGGTGGCAGCAATCACCGCTACCCAATGGCGCTCCTTGGTTAGCTGTTGTGGCCTTGAGGCTGAGATGTCGCAGTTGGAGATTCGACTCCATCTAGATTTCAGTAATGAGTTTCAGCGTTACGAGGGGAGGGAGGGCATCGTTGAGTTACTCGAGCCATGGTTCCGTAAACGCTCCTTTGCTGAGGTACGTAGGCAGCTTGATCAATTTCAGGTGTCATGGGGCAAGTATTCGAGCGTAAAGCAATTACTGGAGGAAGATACTCGCGTCGGGCTGACCAACCCCATCTTTGAGACCCTTATTACTGATGGCGTGGGTGCACACATCAGTGCAAAGTTAGCAGCGAGATTCGAGGGTGTCGGTCAGACATCGAGCTCACCAGCACCATTGTTAGGTTCGCATACCGACGAAGTGCTCCACGAAGTGCTAGGTCTTTCGGGGGTTGAAATCGCACGCCTGCATGACTCTGGCGTCATTGCAGGACCCAACGCCGATCCTTTTGCTTAATCCTAGAAAACGCATCAACAGCCTTCGCTTTGTTGGTCGCAAAGCAGAGGGGTCATCTTGAAATGATGGCCCCTATTTTTTTGGATGATATCCGATAAATCACCTCCACAATTCCATGTCCACGTTCTAGCGTAGCCACATTGAATAATGCTGCATCAAGCCCGAACCCTACTGTCCCGCCAGTGAACCCAGCTGTGGAGTCTTACCGAGGTGATCGAAGTCCAGCGTGCCCGTTAGCTTTCGGAAGCGAGCCTACAGAGGTGGAAGCGAATCGGCAGGCGACACGAACTGGACATACCAACGCGCCATATGGAATGTGTCCCTGATCGCCGATCCTCTACCAGCTCTCCTACTAGTGGGAAAAAAGCGCTCAAATAACCGCGCGTTCATGCAGGAACTTGAGCAGATGTTCGACGTCCGCATTTGGCAAGCTGCCCGACCGCCACGCGAGGTGCAATTGACGCACAGCCCAGCGCTCCATGATGGGCACCATCACCAGTTGTCGGGAAGTGACAGCGGTGGCGACGGCCGCTCGGGGTAGAACGCTGACGCCATGGCCGGCTTCTACCAAACTAAGGATGGCCTCAAAGCTGGTGGCCTGCAGAGCGATACGCAATGATCGTCCCTGAGCTCCAGCTAGATCGCTCAGCAGCCGAAGAATGGCGCTTCCTTCATTAGTGCCGACGTACTGCTGCTCGAGTATGTGCTCGAGTTTGAGCTGCTTTTCAAATTGCAAAGTGTGCCCCGTGGGCACTACCAGCACCAACTGATCCTTTCGGTACTCCGTTTTCTCAAGGCCCACGCTACTGCAGTTCTGGGCGACAATGCCTAAATCGATATCGCCTGCCTGCAAAGCGCGTACAGTGTCTTCCGAAAGGCGCTCCTGCATCTCGATCCGTACCTCTTTGTAGAGGCTGCGATACGCATACAGATCCTTGGGTAAAAACTGAATGACCGCAGATGTATTTGCCCACAGCCTGATCCTCCCCCGGATGCCTTGAGCGAAATCGGTCATGGTACCTGCCAACCGTTCGGATGCGCTGACGATGAACTGCGCTTGTGCCAGCAGGGCATGGCCGGCAGGGGTCAATTCCATAGACCGGAACCGCCGTTCGAACAGCGCGATACCGATTAACTGCTCAAGGTCGCTCAGGCGTCTGCTCACCGCCGAGAGCGTCATGTGTATGCGCTCCGCAGTCGTCGTAAGGCTTTTGCTTTGCGCGGTGAGGACGAAAATGCGCAATGTCTGCAAATCGAAATTGGATGGGTTGATCACAGCCATGTCGTATCTAGAGGTCAGCTGCGCAGTGATGCGCCGTGATGGGAGGAAGCCAGCCTAGGGCCGGCAGCGAACAGCTTCTCACGCAGGGTACCCGTACGGTAGGCCGTTTTGAATACACCGCGTTCCTGCAGTTCGGGAACTACCCAACGGATGAAACCTTCGACACTCTCCGGCGACACGCTCCGAATGAGGTTGAAACCATCGACATCCGCTTCTTGCTGCCAGGCACACAATTCATCGGCCACTGTGCTGCCATTGCCGATGATCGTGAGTATTCTGGAGCCCAAGGGCATTGACGAGAGTAGCTTGCGTACCGTCCACACCTTGCCTGGGCTGCGACGCGTGAAGGCTTCGAGGGCTGATTGGCCCGACTCGGTCTGTTTGTAAATGATCGGCTCATCCAGACCATAGCGCGAAAAATCTATACCAACGGTAGACGAAAAGTGCGCAAGGCCTGCTTGTGGGCTTGCATACCGACGATAGTCGTCATAGCGCGCCTGCGCAGCAGATAAGGTCGCATCCACCACCACGTTGATCCCGGCGATAACCCGCACAGAATAGGGGTCCCGGCCCGCATCCTTCACTGCCTTGCGCAGGTCACGTACGACAGCGGCAACTACTTCCTTGCTGGGCCCCATGACGAACACGCACTCGGCATGACGCGCGGCGAACAGTTGTCCGCGACCTGACGCCCCTGCCTGATAGATGACCGGGGTGCGTTGGGGTGTTGGCGCGGTCAAGTGCGGCGTGCTGACGTTGTAGTAGGGGCCGGAATGTCTGATTGGGCTGACACCTTGGGGCCGTGTGTAAACCCGGGCATCGCGGTCCAATACGACAGCATCGTCACGCCAGCTTCGCTCCCACAGCTTGTACACGACCTCCATGTAGTCGTCGGCCCGATCATAGCGCTCGTCGTGCCGCGGCTGCTCAACGGCTCCATTGGCTTTGGCGGCGCTGTCCAGGTAGCCAGTGACTACGTTCCAGCCGACACGCCCGCCGGTCAATTGATCGAGGGTGGACATACGTCTGGCGAACAACGCCGGTGGCTCGTAAAGCACGTTGGAGGTAATGCCGAAGCCCAGATGCTCGGTGGCGTGGGCCATGCTGGGCACCAGCAGCATAGGATCGAGTCGCGGCAACTGAATGGCTTCTTCGAGCGCCTTGTCGTAGTTGCCCTCGTAGACGTCGAACGCCCCGAGGCCGTCAGCGAAGAAGATGCCGTCGAACAGTCCCGATTCCAGGGTACGCGCCTGCTCAATCCAGTAATCCAGCTCGTTGAAGCGGTGCGACTGATCGCGAGGGTGTGTCCATAAACCATGGCAGATATGCCCAGGACACGCCATTTCGAACGCGTTTAGCACGAGGTGCTTGGGCTTGCTCATTCAAATATACCCTCGGCGTGGCGGCAGTTTGTCGTTCAGGTAGTAATCCCCCAGAGTCGCGAATTTCCAGCGCACAGGGTCGTGCAAGGTGTGGGTGCGGGCATTGCGCCAATGGCGGTCAAGGTTGTACTGGGCAAGACTCGACTGAGCGCCTGCGAGTTCTACCAGTTTGCTGGAGGCTTTCAGGGCCAGTTCGGTAGCCAGGACTTTGGCCTGCGCCACGGCGACAGACGCAGTTGCCAATGCTTCGGCGGGAGCGTTTGATTTGAGGTCTTCGACCCGGTACGCCGCTTCCTCGAGCAAGGCCTCTGCCGCGTGAAGATCGACCTGCAGGGCGCCAGCGTCGAACAGGCTCAGCACATCGTCGCTGGCGCGTTCAGCGCCGCTATCGATCCAGGGGCGCGCTTTGGTGGTCACGAAGCACTTGAGGTCTTTCAGTGCGGCCCTGGCTATACCTACCTGAATAGACGTATGCCACAGCTGCGCGAACGGACCCAGGCGGCTTGGCTCGTCGAAAATGCGCTGGAACGGCAGCACGTGCTCAGCCAACACAGGTACATCGTCGAACAGTGCAGTACCGCTGCCGGTCGAGCGCTGCCCCATGGCGTCCCAGTCGTCGTAGAGCGTGAGTCCCTTGGCATCGACCGGGACATAGGCCATGTGTTGATAATCTTGCGCGTCCTTGACGAATACAGCGATCCAATCGCTCATCAGTGCGCCAGTGCAGTAGGCTTTCTTACCCTGGATATGCAGACCGTCGGCGGTCTCTATCAGGCGTGTCTTGCGGTGTTTGGCCGTCGAAGTGGGGGTCCCTGTCTCAGCCACTGCGTTGCCCAGCCTGGCACCTTGAAGAATACGGCGGTAAAAGAACTCTCGCTGCTTGGCCGTGCCGACTAGGCGCAATGTCTCGATCGAGTATAAGTGGTTTTGTGGGATTTGCCCGATGCTGGAGTCAGCCTCGCTGAGCAAGACCCCGACCTTGGCCAAGGTATTCGCGCTGACATCCGCCCCACCGTGATCTTTGGGGATGGTGATCGCTAAAAGCCCGGAGCGTGAGATCAAGTTCATTTCCGCGCGAGGGAGCGTGCGATTCGCATCGCGAAGCGAGGCGCCCTCGGCTATTTGCTCAGCAAGTGCGTGTGCGGTTTCTAGCGCTTGCTGATCTGATCGAATGATCACCGTTTTGCTAGCGTGATGCTGATTGTCTTCAAACTCAGAAACCATGTTCATACGAATGAATGCCTGTCAGGTTGAACGCCATTGAGCCAATAGTTGCCTATCAGCTTGTACTTCCAGCGCACGGGGTCATGAAGGGTGTGAGTACGAGCATTGCGCCAATGACGGTCCAGGCCGTATTTGGATGAAGTGGCGCTGGTACCACACAGCTCGAACAATTTCTCGGACGCTTCCAGTGCAACCTGGGTCGTCAGCACTTTTGCTTCAGCTACTGCCACAGATGCATGGGCCGCCGATTGCGCGGTGACTTCGGTGGCACTGACTTGGTCCAGGATGCGCGCTGCACGTCGCAGAAGCGCATTGGCCGCTGCAATGCGTACTGACAGATTGCCGAACGCTGCGATGATGTAAGGGTCTTCGGCTGCTGTCTCTTTACCGCTGTCAATCCAAGGGCGAGAGCGCGTTTTCACGAACGCTTTGGCATCGGCGAAGGCTGCTTCGGCGATGCCGGCGTCTATGGCAGCCTGCATGATCTGCGCGACCGGGCCCTGGAGAGTGATCTTGCCGTCGAACAGCAGATGAGCTGGGAGAATCTGCGAATCATCGACCTTTACATTGTCGAACGTTACTGTCCCGCTCGCGGTGGTGCGTTGCCCGAAACCGGTCCAGTCGTTGTGCAGAGTGACACCTTCGGCATCGGCGGGTATGAATACCCGTGTCAGGCGTTCGGCTTCGTCCAATGCCAAAACCTGTACCCAGTTGGCAAACAGCGCCCGGTGCAATAAAACTTCACGCCTTGGAGACGCCAGTGGTCGTCACTGCGACGGATGCGAGTCTTGAAGTCGCGCGCATGGCGTGTGCCTCGCTCGGACGTCGCGCTGCCGAAACGCTGGCCAGCTATTACCTTGGCGAAGTAATCGTGCTTTTGCGCTTCGCTGCCGATAGTGCGCAGGCTGTTGACCGCGCCGAAGTGGGTCTGGGGAATTTGCCCGATGCAGGGGTCCGCTGCCGAAATGATACGAAAAACGTCAGTCAAGGTTTCAAAGGATACATCGGCACCTCCGTAGGCCTTTGGGACGGTGATGGCCGTCAAACCGGCGCTCGAGTAAGCGTCCATTTCTGCGTGGGGAAGGGTACGGTCCCGATCACGCTGCGCGGCATCGAGCGAAAAGCGCTGCGCCAGCGCGCGCGCAACTTCCAATGCTTCTGCGTCATCTCTGATGATTCGGGCCGGTGGGGCAGAGGGAGTCTGGGTCATGGGCTGGGGCTCAAGCGGGCGCGCGATGAATGGCAAGGGCGCAAAACTTTGCGCCACGGGCATGACTTCGATGCGGTTGATGTTTACGTGTGCAGGCAGTTGGATGATCCATGCAACGGCCTCGGCGATGTCGTCGGCCGTCAGGGGTGTAACGTCGTCATAGCGCTTGGCTGCCTCGCCGGCATCTCCGCGCAGCCGCACGGTGGTAAATTCGGTGCCTCCCACCAGTCCGGGCTCAAGGTTGGTCACCCGCAACGCTGTGCCCGCCAGGTCAGAGCGCAAGTTGAGGCTGAACTGCTGGACGAATGCCTTACTTGCGCCGTATACGTTGCCACCCGCGTACGGGTAGGTACCTGCCACAGAACCCAGATTGATGATCGTGCCCTTGTTACGAGCCACCATCCCGGGAAGAACCGCGTGGGTGAGTTCAGTAAGGCCAATGATGTTGGTATTGATCATGGCCCGCCAATCGTTGAGATCGGCGTCTTGTGCCCGCTCCAGCCCCAGTGCGAGGCCGGCATTGTTGACCAGCACATCAAGAGTGGCGAACTCCGCAGGAAGCCCCCCGGCAGGGCCGCTACGGCCTCTTTATCAGTGATGTCCAGCGCCACAGGGTAAAAGCGCTCGCCCAGTTGATCGGCCAATTGCTCAAGTCGCTCCAACCGCCGTGCGATACCCACGACACGGTGGCCATCATTGACCAGACGCTGCGCGATTGCCTTGCCAAAACCTGAAGATGCTCCGGTAACAAGAACAGTCATATATCGAACCCTTAGTGGAAAGTAACTTCATTCTTGGCACGGCCATTTCGCTATTACCATTGCTGGAACGGAAACGTAAGTTTCGCTGAAAGCAAGGCAACCATTTACTGTATTGATTTAGGTCAAACTGTCGCCTGAGCAACAGTAATGTTCAATTTTTCCAAGGGGTTGCAAACTAACAGGTCTATCGTTATGTCTCTTGAGTCTAGTTCATAAGCTTATGTTCAAAACGTGTATTGCCCCGTGCTACTGCAATGCCTAGCGTGGCGTAATTCTAATCGCCAGGACGTAACGTTATGTGGAAGCTGGTTCGGACAACACGCTATTTAATAGGGGTCGCAGGCGTTCTTTTCTCGGTCGCCAGCATGGCCGCCAGCGACACGCTGGTGGTCGCCAAGAATCTCGAGGACGTACTGTCCCTGGACCCAGCAGAGGCATACGAAAACACCACCGGCGAAATACTCAACAATGCCTATTCGCGACTGGTGAGTCGTGACCCGAACACGCCAGCGCAGGTCATCGGTGATGTAGCTGACCGCTGGACGGCCGCTGCCGATGGCTTGACGTACACATTCCACATACGGGGGGCCAGACCTTTGCCGATGGTAGGCCTCTTACCGCAGAGGATGCGGCCTGGTCACTGCGTCGCGTGGTCAAACTGAACAAGACGCCATCCTTCCTGTTCGGCCAGTTTGGCTGGACGCCTGCCAATGTCGATGGCCTGGTCCGCGCCACAGCCCCCGAGACCTTGGAACTCAAACTCGGCACAGCCTTGGCGCCTGGCTTAGTTTTGCAATTACTGGCTACTTCGCCAGCTTCGATCGTCGACGCCAAGACTGTACAAATGCATGAGCGTGACGGCGATCTTGGCAATGGGTGGTTGAAGACCGCGTGGGCAGGTAGTGGGCCGTTTTCAATCGCGACCTGGAAGGCCAAGAATGCGATCGTTCTGCAGAGCAACCACGCCTACTATGGCGGCAAGCCACTGCTGGAACGGGTGATCTTCCGCCATGTGGCCGAAAGTGCGACGCAAGCGCTGCTGGTGGCCAAAGGTGATGTCGACATGGCCTACAACCTGGACCCGGACCAAATCAAAGCGCTTGCACCTGCCGCAGCGTTCAACCTCACCAACACCCGCAAGCTCACCGAGATCTACCTGCCGCTCAACCAAAAGAACCCTGCGCTTGCAGACCCCCGCGTCAGAGCTGCTCTGCGCTCGGCGATCGATTACCAGGGTATCGCCAGCAATCTGCTGGCGGGGCAGTGGACCGTTCATCAGAGCCTCTATGGCCAAGGGATTCCCGGAGCGGTCTCCCAAGCCGCTCTATCACCTGGACATTGCCAAGGCCAAGCAGCTTCTCAAGGAGGCCGGCTACGACAAGGGCTTGACCCTGAACCTCGATGTCGAAGGGGGCAGTCCTTATCCAGA